>PISX010002297.1:0-165023 GCA_004024625.1 Mellivora capensis
TGGTGGTGATGGTGGTGATGGAGGTGACAGTGGAGGAGGTGGCGGTGAAGGAGAGGAGAAGGAGGATGATGAGGTTTATGACATCAAGACAGAGTGTGGTACGTGCATATCCCCAGGTTCATATTTGCCTATACACACAGGCGTGCGATTCAAAGTCCTACACTTTCCAGAAACACTTCCCTGGAAACCTGAAACCCCAGGTCAGGCGGAGGAGGGAAAGAGCCGGGCAAACCTTCAAAGGGAGAAAATGTCCTTTTTTGGTAACACAAGCTGGATGGTGCTTGCTTGTTTCTTGGCGCCCTGGGAAGCTGTGTTGCAGGACTCTTCCTAAAGCCGGAGCGGCAGCCTGCACACAGAGCCCCAGAAGAACTGGAGGGGTCAGCTGTGGACCTCTCGTCCAGAGCAGCCAGAACAGGGGTGGAGAAAGGGGAGGCCACATAGCCCACAGCAATGAGGGCTGCTGTGTTCAAAGGAAGCCCACTGCCCTTCCCCGTGTCCACCAATCTGGCCGATGGAACCCCTTATCAGCCCTCCCCCGGGTCTCTGTTCTCAGGAATGACTCCCAGCCTTCAAGCCAGGCACCCCCATGTCCTCCCGCACCCTCCTCCTCGTCTCCCTGCTGCAGCCAAGGCCATGACTCACCAGGTCCCTTCTCCTACTCCTGCTATAGCTCCAGCATCGGCAGCCTCTCCCTCCTTCCGTCACTGCTCCTCCAAGCCCCGACACGCTCCCTACAACTGATCGCAGTGGCACCGGGGCTGGCTTAATCCAGTTGTCCAGCGGCCTCAACTCTTGCTTAAAATCGTTGGAAGGCTTCCTACCATGTTCGCAATAAAGCCCAGGGCACTTTACACAGCCTTCCAGGCTCTCTGGAGCCTCTCAGGGCGTCCTGAGTATATCACCAGCAGCCTTCAGGGCGCAGCTCACGGGGCGGGGGGTGGGGGGTGGCTACTGTTGCCCACAGGCTCTTGTAGGCCGGGGCCACTCACAATGCAGCCCATCACCCTCCTGGCCCCTTCCTCACCTGGAGCTTGTCAGAAATGCTGGTTCTCAGGCTCCACCCCAGACCTGAGTCAGAGCCTGTGGGAGGAGTCCAGGAATCTGTGTGTTACACCCCTGCTGGGCAGCTCCCAGCCTGCTCAACTCCCCAGAGAGCTTAGAGTGTTTCTCCTCAAGCATCAGGATCCCCCTCTGAGTTCAGGTCCTGCTAGGGAAATGCCGGACCCATTTCTTCTCCTCTGACCACTCCCTGGGTCTAGGCTGAGGCCACGGAGTGGGGAGGGTCTCCGAGGATGGCTCTGACCTGCGGGAAAGGAAAGCAGCAGAAACTGGGGCAATGGGAGGGGCAAGGAGCAGTCCCTCTTCTTGATTTCACTTGTCAGCAGGGTTAAAAATAAGGCTGGTGGTTCTGGGGTGGGGGCAGGGCAATAACCCGACAGAACCACTTCTGAGAGCGTCCCCTATCCCAGCCTCTTTCCCCCACCTCCAGGCCCCTAACTGCTGCTTCCAGTCGGTCACCGGCTGTGCTGCCCAATCCTCTCCACCAGGCATCGATGGCTTCACGGGCCAAAGGGGGTACCTGCTGGACTTATGGCTGACTCCATGCCTTCACTCAGGCTGTTCCCCCACCTGGAGCACTCCTGCTCCTCCGTCCACCTGCCCAGTCTTAAAGAGCCACCTCAAGACCCACTTCTACATATTGGTTCATTCATTTCATGCAACTTTGTGGAGTGCCTACTGTGTGCTAGGCACTGTTTGGAGGACTGTGGATACCAAGCAAACCAAGCAACCCAAACCCCCTCGCAGAGCTCACGTTCTAGTGCAAGGGGTCGGGAAACTGCAGCCAATAGGACTCCCCGAGCCCACCACTGGTGGCTGTACTGTCAGTGAGCTAAGACTGGTTTATACGCTTTTGAATGGTTGAACTTGAAAAAAAAAAACAAGAGTAATATTTTCTGACACATGAAAATTACATGGAATTCACAGTTCAGTGTCCACATAAATAAAGTTTTATTGAAACACAGCCATACCCACTTATTGACACACTGTCTACAGTGTAGTAGTTGCCACATAGACTGTGTGACCGGCAAGTCCAAATATATTTACCATCTGGCCTTTTACAGAAACAGTTCGCTGATGCCTGTTTTAATACATTCACTCAGTAACTGTCTCTTCTACTACTACTAACAATATTAATCTGTTATTTGTTGAGTTCTTTGTGCCCAGCTCTGTGTCTCCTTAACACAAATGACCTCAGAGAGGTGGAGTTCCTCTTTCAAGGTCACACAGCTAGAAAAGTGCATCGGTCCAATCTCTTACCCATTACACCAAGTTCTCACCCTCTTCCCACTAACTCTGGGCTAAGTCCTCCATGGGCTGGGACCAGGGATGGGGATGAATGGGACCCAACAGGTACCTGAGGAGCTCATAGCCTAAGGCAGCCCTGCCAAGTCCACCACACACCACCCCTGAAAACCAGTGACTGAACAGGGACACAGAGCACAGTCTCTAACCACTCAGGAGAATGTCTAAGAGGGGGAGACTCCAGCTAGGTAGCTGGGATGTGGGGCCCTACCTCTGCCCCTACTCCCTTCGGCAAGTCTGAGCTCCCTGAACCCCAACCTCCTCATCTGTAAAATGGGGCTAATAACAGCAGCGACCGGAGCGATGGTGTAATGAATGACCAGTCATCTGGCCCCTGGAGTGGTGGTCAGGACACAGGAAGTCCACAAAGTGCTTGTTAATAAAATAAATAAGCATGTTTTTTTGGAGAGGACTAAAAATCCCAAATGGACCACGTGCCACTGATTTGTTAAATAAAGATTAAAATGATTTTTTCATTTGGCAGATAACGGGAGTCCCCAGCTCAAACCTCTGCCAGCCTCTCTGGAGGTCGCAGAGGGGCTGACAGGGACAATGCTGCCCAGTGTCTTCCTGCGGTGGGGAATACTTCGGATGCCGCTGCCCTGCCCTCTCCCAAAATAGCCCCTCGCCCACAGCTCTGGCCGGCCGTGGCCATTTCCTCCAGAACAATCATGGTCAGAGTCATCACGAGCAGGAACCACAGCTGGGGATGCAGACACCCACCTGGATAGCTCCCTGGAAGAAAGCCCCCTGCCCACCAAGGATGTAGGCAAGGGCACAGTCAGGGAGTCCTGACTGATGGGGGAACTTCCTCTCGACCCCACCCCACCCCCAGGACTTCATTTGGCAAATGGGGCTAAGCTCCTGCTGGGAAGCCCCTCCCCAGAGGGGTTAAGGGTAGACACTCAAGTACAAATAAGAGACGCATCACATTCGAGGTATCTACCCTTGACTCACTTGTCTCAGTTTCCTCAACTGTGAAATGGGGATGCTAATACTACTGAGAGTCTGAAATGAGCATTTAACAAATACTCGCTTTCATTATCATGGTTTTTGTTACTATTTTAACAATGCTTACCAGCAATTCCCTTTGGAATTCTATGGACCGCCCACAAGTTGGGTTATAAATATGCGTTCTGAACCCTGTTTCAAGGTCCACCCATGTTATAGCACAGGCCCGTCCTACATTCCTTCCTACTGCTGGACAGACTCCGCCGTGTGCATAAAGCAGACTGAGCTCACCTGTTCTAGCGTTTGCGTTGTTTCCACTGCTTGGTTGCTATGGACATTTGTGCACAACTTTTTGTGTGGTTCTATGTTTTCATTTCTCTTGGGTGCACAATTAGGAGTAGAATTTCTGGGTTATATGATAACTCCGTGTTCCAGGTGAGGAACTGCCAGGCTCGTACCAAAGTGCCTGCACCATTTGACGTCCTCCCCGTAACATATGAGGGCTCCCATTTCCCCACATCTCTGCTAACACTTGCTACATCCAGCTTTTCAATTTTATCCATATGGAGGTTTGTGAGGTGCCATCCCAGTGTGGTTTTGGTTTGCATTTCCGGGACGGCTAAGGTGCTGAGCATTGGTTTGTGGGCTTTGTGGCCACTGGTATGTCTTTCGAGGGGAAATGTCTATTTGGATTCTTTGCCTTTGTTAAATTGGGTTTTTGTCTTTTTTACTACTGAGTTGTAAAAGTTCTTTATATATTCTAGATATAAGTCATTTATCAGATATATTATTGCCAATCACGTATTGCAAGAATTTTTCTATCCTATGGGTTGTCTTTTCACTTTCTTGATAGTTCCCTTTGAAGTATAATAGTCTTTAATGATGTCCAGAGTATCTGGTTTTTTTTTTTTTTTTTTTTTGTTGCTTATGCTTTTGGTGTCAGATCCAAGAAGGCTTTGCCTGACCTTTGGTCACAAAGGTTTACTCCTGTATTTTCCTCTAAGAGTTTTCTAGTTTTAGTACCTATGTGGAGCTCTATAAGCATTGCTTCTAATAAGAAAAGAATGAAAACTAGCCTAAGGGTTCATGCTGCCCTGTGAGGCCAGCTCTACCACCGTTGTACAAATGAGAAGACCGAGTCACGTGCCCATTACTTAAGTCACGTGCCCATTACTATTACAATGAACGCAGAGCCAGACGCGGAAGGAGGTAGACTCTGGGAAGAGGAGAGGAGATGAAAGGTCCTGAGATGAGAACAGAGGTTACAGAGCAGCAGTAAAGCCCACCTGGTGGGTCGCAGTTCATAACCTGTCTTTGGTTATTTTATATGATACATTATAAAATACAGAGTATAAAATAATATGGCTTCATTGTAGAAAAGTTTTGAGAATAAGCAGGTTTCGTTTTTTAAAAAGAAAAAAAAATGCTACTAATGTTTTGGTATTTTGAGGTGGTAGGGAGCACAGCTGTGTGACCGCCGGTGACTAAACGAGTTCTCTGTGCTTTGGTTTTTCGCTCTGTAAAATGGGGGCAGGAATAGCCCCGCCCTCACTGGGCTGCTGGGATGACAGTGAATTACTGTAGTGAAGCATTTGGAACAGGACGTGGCAGATAGTAAGCTCTATGCAAGAGCTTGAAAAATTCCAATAAGGTGGTTTTGTTCTAGTTGAAGGGGGGGGGGTGCTGTACCACCTCCTCAGGCCCTAGAGAACCTCCCCACCTTGGAAACCCAGCCTGAAATCGCCAGGTCATGGACATGACCTCTCCCAGATCACTTTTTATAGTGGCTTTTCTCCCCTTCTTTTTTTTTTTTTTTTTTAAAGATTTTATTTATTTATTTGACAGACAGAGATCACAAGTAGGCAGAGAGGCAGGCAGAGAGAAAGGGAGGAAGCAGGCTCCCTGCTGAGCAGAGAGAGCCCGATGCGGCTCGATCCCAGGACCCTGGGATCATGACCGGAGCTGAAGGCAGAGGCTTTAACCCACTGAGCCACCCAGGCGCCCCTTTTCTCCCCTTCTTAAAGAGCCATCAGCCCTGCGGGCAAGTCTCCTCCACCTGTGAGCGGGTGTGCGACACCCAAAAAGGCAGAGGCAAAGAGGTAAGAGTTGCTGTGCACTGAGTGCTATGTGCCGCACACTTGCCTATGTGTTTAGCTGAATAATGGCCCCAAAGATATCCCCGTCCTATTCCCTGGAACCTGTGAACGTGACCTTATATGGCCAAAGGAGCTTTGCAAATGTGATTAAGGATCTTGAGATGTGGGGATTGTGCTGGGTTATCCAGGGAAGCCCTAAATGTGATCACGCATGTCCTTATAAGAGGAAGCAGAGGGAGACGGGATGGCAGGAGAGGAGAAGGCGAGGTGATGACAGAAGAAGAGACTGGCTGGCGAGGGTGTGATGTGAAAACAGAGGAGGGGCAGGGGCGGCCACTGGAGACTGACAAGTCAGGGAATGGGATTCACCCCTGGAGCCTCCAGGAGGAAAGAACCAGCCCGCTGACCTTGGCTGTGGTGTGGTGAGACTGATCACAGACTTCCGACCTCCACAAACATGTAAGAATAAATCCGTGCTGTCTTAGGGCCCCACGTTTGTGGTGGTTTGTTATGGCAGCAACTAGAAACTAAAACAACTTGTGTGATCTCGTGTCATCCTCAAGACAACTTACTTTACGGGGGAAGAAACACAGGCTCAGAAAATCATTTGCCCGAGGCTCATAGCTGGTGGTGGGTGCCAGAGCCAGCTGGAACGTGCCTCCAGGGCTTCCTGGCAGCAACGCCTTTGCTGACCCACGCATGCCCTGTGCTGCCTCAGTTCAAGCCCCCCTCCCAGAAGGGCCCAGTGGCCGCCACCCAGCCTGTTCCCACAGGAACGGTGTGAAGCCCTGCCTGTCTCAGAGAGCCCAGGGCTAGCGGTTTCCAGCAGTGATAACCCTACTTCCCCAACGACAGGCTGGGTACTGCCCAGCTGACTATATGTGACAGATCTGGCTGCACTTCAGTGACAAGTGACACGACAGGGCGGGGACCTCAGGCCTTACTCCCCTTCCCCACACAGGACTGGGTCCTGCAGTCCCACCCGGAGCCTCGTTGCCAGCTGGGCGGCCCCTCCGCGTGAGCTGGCAGAGACCTTCAGAACAGCACATACAAGTTTCCTTTTTAAAAGGTTTATACCAGGTTTGGAAATCAAGTTTTAGAAACTGTGAAAATGGTAACATGAAAGCAACAGCACCATGACTCCACTGAGCGTCCGCGTGCACAAGCCATCTCCGTTGGGGCTCTGAACACGAGAAACACTGCATGTTGAGGGACAGGGCTCAAGTGGAAGCCGAAGCCACCCAAGCTGGGCCTGAGTCCCAGGGTCATACCCTAGGCTGCGTGGCCAGGGAAAATCGCTTTGCTTCTCTGCGGACGGATCCATTTGCTCTGAACAATGAGGCCGATTTCCCAGCTGGCCGCTGGTGTCCACAGCCCGGTGCCATCCCCTCCCCTGGTGCGTGGGCTGAACTTAGACTTCAAATAAAAGAACACAGGAAAGGTGATGGAATATCATGTCCATGCTTTGTTTATCAAAGACAGTGACTTCTCTCTTGTTAGCAGCTTTTCCTGCTGGCTTTGCTGGGGAGGTCCACACAGCAAGGATCTGAGGGCAGCCTCCAGCCAATGGTAAATGAAGAACCAAGGCCCTCAGTCCAAAGGCCCACAAGAACAGGTCTGTCGGTGGTACTGTGATTTAGAAGAAACACAGCTGCCCATGAACAACCCAGAGGTTAGGTGCCAATCCCCCTCATGGTCAAAAATCCAAGTATAGGGACGCCTGGGTGGCTCAGTTGGTTAAGCGGCTGCCTTCGGCTCAGGTCATGATCCCAGCGTCCTGGGATCGAGTCCCACATCGGGCTCCTTGCTCGGCGGGGAGCCTGCTTCTCCCTCTGCCTCTGCCTGCCACTCTGTCTGCCTGTGCTCGCTTACTCTCTCTCCCTCTGTCTCTGACAAATAAATAAATAAAATCTTTAAAAAAAAAAATCCAAGTATAACTCCCGATTCCCCACAAACTTAACTGTGAACAGCCTGTGTTGACTGGAAGCCTTACTGATAACATAAACAGTGGATCAACACCTGTTCTGTAAATGCACTATACACTCCATACTGGGTTCTTATAAGAAAGTAAGCTAAAGGAAAGGAAATTTTATTAAAATTGTAAGGAAAAGAAAATACACTTACAGCACTGTGCTGTATCTATTGAACAAAATCCATGACTTTCAGCAGCTCAAACACGTGTTCATCAGGGGTCGGCTGTACGTATTTGGTTGTTCGGATGACCAAAATATATGTCTCATATGTACTTGGTCTTTGTCCATGTTTCCTGTCTCACAGTTTCCGAAACGCTTGGAATCCCCTGAGAGCTAAGAGCCATGGGAGCATTTTTTGTTACAATATCTGGTCTCTTGTGCCCAGTTCCTGAAATCACTTCAGAGCCATAAAAACGAAATGGGTGTCTTGGTATTCGTAACAAACCCCTTTCCGACACAACTGAGTCTATGATAATGAGGCGACTTTGGGGAAACTTCTAAGGATGGAGGCTGGATGCCAGGGGAACCGACCAAGAAGGGACGGTTGGAACTCTCAGTCCCACCCCGTGATTTCGGGGGAAGGAAGAGGGGCTGGAGGTTGAATCGGTCACCAATGGCCGATGATTTAATGCGTCATGCTGATATCATGCAGCCTCCATAAAAATCCAAAAGGACAGTGTTCGTAGAGCTTCCGGGTTGATGAACAAGTGAAGATCCAGGAAAAGCATCACACTTAGAGAGGGCACAGAAGCTGTGCACCCTTCACCCTATCTTGCCCTACACAGTTCTTCCATCTGGCTGCTTCTGAGTTAGATCTTTTTATAATCAACTAATCATCTAATAGGAAGTAAATGACTTCTCTGAGTTCTGTGAGACACTCTAGCAAATTAATTGAACTCAGAGGGGGCTTGCTGGGACCTCCTCTCTACAGCTGGTCGGTCAGGAGCCCAGGCGACATCCTGGACTTGCAAATGGCATGGGGGGACCGTCTTGCAGGACTGAACCCCTAACTTATGGGATCTGATGTTATTTCCCAGGAGATAATGTCAGAATTGAGTTGACTTTTCAGACCTCCAGCTGGGGCCAGTGAACTCCTTGGGGCCTTGGGGGAGGGCCACAACCCCTCTCCCCCGCCACATGTTAAAACTTGGGGGAGACCCCTTACTGCCCCCTAGCGTTGCTATGAGAACTCGAGGAGTTCATGTACAGAGCAGCGGCCCACACAGTGAGCACTAGAGGAGTGTTTCTGTATGTTCGCATTTATCATTTCAAATTGCTCAATGTTTTCCTTTAGAAATTTTGCATCTACATTTTTTTCTATGCCAGTGATCTCCCTTCTGGGCATCCGGCTCACAGACAGGCTCCAAATGACACGTGTTCAGAGGCATTTATGGTAATGTGGTTTGTAATCCCAGAAGCCTGGACACCACCCCAAGCCAGCAGTGGGGAACTGGTCCACCCGGTTATATGATGGCCGTCTGAAGGACTCGATGCTGCCAGTACTAAGAATGAGCTAGGCCTTTAGAACAGAGTGAATCCTGAGACGTCAAGTTAAAGAGCAAGGTATAAATTACTAGATATCGTATGCAACACTTGTGTAGACAAACAAGTGCATTTGCTCCTCTGTATGTGGGCTATTTCTGGAAGGATAGGATGAAATTGGTAACGCAGGCTGCCTACTGGGATGGAAACTGGATGCCGGGGGAAGGAGGTGGAAGGGAGGGAGGGAGACATGCACACCCGCCTCTACGCTGTATGCCCCATCTCCTCCCCCTGCCCCGCCACGCCAGCCTGCACCCTGCTCTGTGCCCTGGGAGACTGCCCTCCACGGTCTGCATCCACGGTGCCCTCGCTCTCCGGCTCCCAGCTGGGTCTGGCCCATGGCGGGTGCCAGCCAAGGGCTGGAGGACGGAGCAGTCAGGGTATTGATTCCCTGTCCCTCTTCCAGAGAGCTCTCTCCTCCACAGCTTACAGTCGCTGCCTCTAGTGTAACACATTTTCTCCCCTGGCCCCTTCAGACCCAGGACACGAATTAATGGCTTCCCATCATCACTGGCCCTCGGTACCAACTTCCAGTTGGAAGATGAATAAGTTCTGGGGACCTAACATACAGCATGATGATTACAGTTAGGTATACAGTATTATATACTTAAAAGGTACAAAGAGAATAGGTCTTAAATATTAACACCACAAAGAAGAACTGGTAATTACGTGACACATAGGTGGTAGCTAATGCGAGGGTGGTAATCATTTTGTCGTATGTGAGTGAGTCACATTGACACGCTATATAGAGTGTTACATGGTTACGGAAACTGTGAGACAGGAAACATGGACAAAGACCAAGTACATATGAGACATATATTTTGGTCATCTGAACAACCAAATACGTACAGCCGACCCCTGATGAACACGTGTTTGAGCTGCTGAAAGTCATGGATTTTGTTCAACAGATACAGCACAGTACAGCTCAGTAAAGTTGGGGGGAAACCCAGTAGCTTCGTGAAACTGTCTGCAGTTGAATTCTCTGAATATACCCCTTCATGCCAAGACTCTTGACTGATTCAACCCTTTTCGATCTTTTGAATGTGCGTATAGTATGCCTACTCCAAGATAAGGTAAATAAGTAGGTTATTATAAATGCTGCCAGTACTTATAAATAAGGTTTAATAGCCTAGCATCTGAGTGGTAGGACTTTTAAAGGTACGATTTAATTTATTCCTGAAAACAACCCTAAGGGCTAGTACTAGTGTGTCCACTCAACAGACAGGGAAAGCTACGTAGCCGGGAAGTGCTCTAGGCCCCAGGTGGGCCCAGCTCCCAAGCCTGTGTCATCCCTGCAGGATGGGCCCTAGTGGCTAGTCCAGTCTCCCCTGCCTCCCCTGCAGGAAGAGGGCAAGGACTGGGATAAGACCCAAGTGTCCTGAGCTGGTCCAGCTCTAGCTGATGTTCTCCGGTGCTTTCTTGGAACTGGAAGACTGATTCAGGTGTATGCAGCAGAGTGATATTAAACATATGGAGCCACTGTTATGGGGCGGGGGTGGGAGCACTGACCATAGAGAGGCATGCCAGGTGCTAAACCGTGTAGTTGCCAGGTCCAGAGAAGCCCGTCTTCTGGGTGAGAGGCCAAGGGTACAGGGCAGTAACAGGAGGTGGGGAGCACATAGGGAGCTCAGGGCAACTGCTGGTTGCAAACTGGTATCAACCAGAATATTTGAAAACTTTAGCAACAGGGATAATGTTCCTGGAGTGTCCAGCCAGATACTAAACCTGGAAGTAAGTTTTCCTTCTTACACACTACCTGCTTCAGAAAGCCTTCCCCGGAGACTATCCCCAGTAAATGTGATCTTGACCCTCTGCGGAAGCCTCCTCTGCATCTTTCCCATGCCTGGAGGATAATGTAGAAAGGCATTATTATGCTATGCGTATGACCTCATGATCTAGCTCCTGCCAAACTTCTGGTCTTAATGCAAACCAGCCCTCCAGACAGCCAGAAATTTCCAGGTCCCCACGTGTGCCCTACTATTTCCACCTCCATGGCTTGCACCCAGGCTGCTTCCATTTCTGAGAACATTTGTGTCCCCTCCCCCACCCCCTGCCTCCATCCTTCTCTTTATCTGGCGAACTCCTACTCATCCTTCAGGACCCTTCCTCAGGAAAGCTTACCCTGAACGTCAGCTCTCTGCTCTTGCAGTCCCCTGCACTTAGCTGCCAGGTCACTTTATCTTCTTCCAGTTAGTCTGTGAACCCCCCAAAGGAGCAGAAGCTTCACTGTTGTGTTTCTATCAAAACAGAAGCAAGCACGTAGCAGATGCTCAGTAAGTACGTATCGGTAAATGTGTGCTATGGATTACATATTTGACTGTGAGATTCACACAGCTGGAAGGACCCTCAGAAAGTATCTCTTCCCATTTGATAACAATACAGTAAGAAGATGGAGAAACTGAGGCCTGGAGAGGCCTATGTGATCCTTTTCAATAATCAAAAATAAATCATGGTGATTGTTACCTCTGTTGCAGACATGTTAGAAGGGTCACTTACTATGTGAGAGGCTCTCGTCTAAGTGCTCACACATATTACTCCACTAAACGTGAACAACTGGATGGGAAATGCTGTTATTATTCTCCTTGGTCTACAGATGAGAAACCTGGGACTCTGGACATTTCCATAACTTGCTCGGGGGCACACAGCCAGCAAGGGACGGGAATCCTGACTGTCTGGCTCCAGAATCTGTGTTTCTCCAACACTTCACTCTGCTGCCACTCCATAGTGTGGCCATGGGCTTCTCAAGGGACAGCAGCAGTGACCAGCCCAGACCTAGGCACACAGTAGGTGCTCATGGAAACCTTGGGCAATCAAGCTGACATGAGGGCATGATTGCACTATGTATTAACACCCCTTCCTGTCTCTTGCTCTGGGAATCTGCACGGCTTCAGACGAGCTAGGAATGGCTCTCTCCAGAGGGCCCCGATCATCACTGTGCTCCAGGAGGGGACAGAGCCTGCTGGGAAATGGCGCCACCTTTTGTTCACTCTGCTGCTTGGGTCCTGTCCAGCCAGGAGGATGCTGAATCCCTAAGACCCATCATCATCACCACATTACTCACAGACAACACATGTTGAGTACCTACTCTGTGCTGAGCACATGCTAAGACCTCTGCATGTGTTACTCCACTTGGGCCTCCCAGTGTTCCCTAAGGTAGATATCACTATCGATCCCCATTTTGCTGGTGAGAAAACCGAAGATGGAAAGGTTGTATAATGGGACCTAACTCAAATAGCCAATAAAGGGGGAAAGCCAGGAATCCCAGGGTGGACGACACCAAAATAAGAAGGTGGGAACATTGGTTAGCGTTGGAATCAGAGAACCCCAGCAACCCCTCTTCCAAGTTTCGTGACCTTTGCCAAATCACGGAACCTCTGAAAATCTCAGCCTTACAACCTATAAAATGGGTTAATTATAGCACTTAGCCACCATCAGAATTAGTGTAAGGTTCAAGTGAACTGTGGCATGAGAAGTGTGTATTCACTCACTCGTGACAAGTATTTACTAAGTACCAACTGTGCGCCAGGTCCTGTGCTAGATGTGGGAGTATGGCCGTGAACAGGAGAAATTCCCCACCTGGAGCTTACAGACAGGCCTAGCCTAGTGCTCCGTGCATAGTAGGTACCCATGAATGGTAATTGCTATTTTCAGGATTATTACCTAGAGAGTGGTTTTTCTCCCCAAGGGTTGGACTTCCCACAGGGATTGCCTGCCCTAGGGCCCATAGACTTGGCTCCAGGAGTGCTCTGCACAACCCCCTACCCCCACCCTGCATGGTGAGCCAGCCAGCAACAGCATCCCACAGGCCCGAGTCAGCAGACATGTCCTGCCTAAATAAGGACAAGGCGCCCAGGAGAGCTTTCTGTGAGCCTGAGGAATGTGGCAGCTGAGGCCTCCCTGCCCGCACCCTCCCCCACCCCTGGCCTCCGGCCCCTCCCCAGGTGGGGCTTGGGCTATGGCATTCCAGCTTTTTCCAGAGCAGCCCCCAGTGTTCCCAACACCCCCGTCATCCTACTCCAGGCTGCTCGGAAAACTGATATGGAATCTTGGGAAGGAATTCCAGGCAGCTACAACTGTTCCCGAGGCCGGGGATCTCTGCCACCACAAGGATGGGGAGGAAAAACCCCAGGGAGGGACCAAGCCCAGCCCCAGAGAATCACATCCCTTTGTTCAAAAAGCATGTCCAGAGATTTTATTGGGTCCAGGCCCTGTGCCAGGCTCCAGAGGGGAAGCTGACTCTGTTGGTGTCTTCCTCTGACAAAACTGTGTCACAGCAGTCCTGACTGGGACAAGTCTATGGGGTGGCGGAGGAGAAACTCATCTAGCCCAGAGATGGGATCAGGGCAGACCTCCTGGACAAGTTCATGCTCAGGCAGTGGTTGAGCGGGAACTCTGGCCACAGATGACCTGGCTTCGAAAACTGGCCCTGCTTCTTTCAAGTCGTGTGACTTTGAGCAAGCTTTCTTGCTCTGTGCCTCAGTTTCCCCATCTGTGGCAAGGGTGAAAAATAACACCAGCCTCAATGGGGTTGGGAGGATTGCACGTGCTGATATGTGCAAAGTGCTTAGAGCAGTCAAAGGACTTGTGTCCTCAGGCTTTGTTTCGGGTGACTGGAGAGCTTCTCCAAACCAGGGAAGCTGGGGGTAAAGGGGAGGCTGCTAATAATTGTACCCAGCGTGAAGCAGGACTGGCCCAGGCATTCCAGGCCGTGGGATCATGCCAGCCTTGACCACACCGAGGTGCCAAGTGAGGCTGAAGTGACTGTGTCCGTCACTCTGTGAGCCCTGCAGCATGGAACACCATCCCAGCACACAGTAGGTGCAGGGAGAAAAAAAAAACACCCAGACAATGAAGGCATTTAAAACTGAGGCTTGGTCCAGGATCCAAAGAAAAATCAAGGGTTTCGATGCTTGATTTAGGAGCTGTTTATTGAGCTCTTCACGTGGGTCCATGCATGAGCCCGGGCAGGGGCGGGGGGGGGGGGGGTGGCATGAAGGGGGAGGGGAAAGCGATGTCCCAACGGAGCAAAATAAAGAAGCAAAGGATTCCCTTCCTGGTGACCAAGCACAGCTGGCCGGACAACGAGGAAGGACTTGGAGACAAGGCCCGAGACACAGAAAAGACGCTGTCAGGGAGGAGTCAGGCTGCAGGCGGCCTGAGGGAAGTGTTCACAGGCATAGATCCAGTGTGGAGAGGGCACCCTGGGAAGGGTATGGGGATCTGCCTGAGCAAAATCTGAGAGGTGGGCAGGAAGGGGGCCTGTGGGGAGGGGAGGGCATGTTGTGATGGCTAAGAACCAGGTCCTAGGACCAGATCCCAGGGTCCAAGTCCCATCTTTGCTCTCTACGCAGGGGCTGACTTCCAGCAACTCCTGCAACCATACTTGACTTCACTTCCTGCAGCAATAAAACGGAGCTAACTACACCGTCGCCCTTTAGCTTGCGGGAAATGGGGATGGTGCCTGGAAGCTTCCGTTCAGTTGGGGGTACGCTGCAAATGCGGGAGCAAGCTCCATGAGGAAGGGATTTTTTTTTTTTTCAATTTATTTGTCAGAGAGAGAGGGAGAGAGAGAGAGCGAGCACAGGCCGACAGAGTGGCAGGCAGAGGCAGAGGGAGAAGCAGGCTCCCTGCCGACCAAGGAGCCCGATGCGGGACTCGATCCCAGGACGCTGGGATCATGACCTGAGCCGAAGGCAGCCGCTTAACCAACTGAGCCACCCAGGCGTCCCCAAGGGATTTTTAAAAAATATTTTATTTATTTATTTGACAGAGAGAGATCACAAGTAAGCAGAGAGACAGGCAGAGAGAGAGAGAGAGGAGGAAGCAGGCTCCCTGCCGAGCAGAGAGCCTGATGTGGGGCTCGACTGCAGGTCCAGGGATCATGACCTGAGCCGAAGGCAGAGGCTTTAACCCACTGAGCCACCCAGGTGCCCCGAGGAAGGGATTTTTGCCTGTTTTGTTCATTGCTGAATCCCCAGTACCTAGAACAGGGCCAGGCCCAGAGTAGGTGCTTCACAGAACTTTGCTGAACAGACAGACAGCAGCGGTTACTATGATTATCATCATCATTTCTAAGCAGCGGTCGGCCTGGCCCAGCTGGAGTGGAGGAGGAGAAAGGAGCCTTGTGCACAGACAGGGAGACAGGCCCGGCCAGGTGAAGGATGTGCCTGCTGTCCTGCAGCCAGCCAGTCCCAGAGCAGGAACTGCCTCCCTGAACGGGCTCTTCAACCCCACCTGGTCCACCCTTTTCTCTGCCCGCCTTCTGGAAGCATTTCCTGGGTGCCTCCCAGGTGCGGGTCTCCAACAAGGCAACAGGGATATAAAGAGTAGAGCCCAGGCCGTAGGAAGCTACAGACTAGCAGAGAAGACCGACAGGAAAACACTCCACTTTGGGATGTTCAGGCCTCTAGAGCAAGGAGCCCGGAAGGAACAAGGAGCTGATGACAGCTGGGCTCTGGCCGCCTGCAGAGCAGGATGGAGGAACCAAGCGCCGGGTTAGTGGTGCGCAGGAGCCAATCTTGTCACCGCTCTGCCCCGCTCTGCACGCGGGCACAGCACTTGGGTGCACGAAATGGGCCACAGTGGCGGTATTCCCACCACGGAGGCCGGCGGACTCAAGGAAGCAGGTTTCCCACCTGCCCGCACCACCCCCGAGAGCTACTTCATCAGGACGCGACTTCTCGGATTTGACCTGAACTACAAAACCTTAACTGAGCAGATTCAGACCGTTGCGTCTCACCTCCTCCCTGGACAATTTCTGTGACCCCCTTTGAAAACAGGTTCCTAGCTGTGTTGACAAAAAGCTCTTGAGGTCTGTCACCCCTGACTGCGGCTCTCCTACCTACTGCAGGACAATCTGAGGAGCGGTGCGTGTGTGTACGAAAGGAAACCTGCAGTTTGCTCTATGGAGGAGGCGGGGAGCAGAAGAGGACCCCTCTCGTCCCTGAGTGTCGTCCTTGGAAAGTGACAAAGTCTTATTTTCAGCTCTGAGGCTGTGGTCTTAGTCTCCACATTCCTGTGAGCTGGTACATCAGAGAAGACAGGGAAGAAGTCAGAAAAGGGTTTTCTGAAAAGAGGGACGTGCAGGAGCCAAGGCACATGGGCTGTTAAGACTAACACACACACACACACACACACACACACACACCCACAGCTTAAGAACCTGGGAAAAGTTCAGCCTGACAATGTCAATGTCGTGAGTGAATGAGGACCTTGGAGAAAGGCAGATGATAAAGGACCTCAAATGCCACAGTCACGGAGCGTGGCTGAGACCGTCAGTTCATCAGACCGGTCTCCTCTTCCCTCTGGGCACACGCCTGCCGGGACTGTTCCCCAGCGTCCCTTGCAGGAAGGCGTGGCCCTGGCACTGGCCTCTGGCCAATGGAAACTAAGAGGACAGGACGAGCCCTCCTTCCTGGCCTGGCCAATAAAAACTACCCACTTGCATTTATTCTGGGTGTTTTTCCTTTTCACTGGCTTCATGCAGAAGAGCATGAGGACCCTGGAAGCCAAGTGCTGAGGATGGCAGAACCGTCAGGTGGAAGGCGGCTGGGCCTCCGAACTGCTCGAGAGCGAGCTGCCCACTGACGAGGGCACCGATTTTGAACTTTCCATAGTGGAAGTAAAATTAGGCTTGATCTGTTCCACAGCCCCACATGTGAAGGAAGTCAGTCACTGACAAGCAATGAGTGAATGTCTACTGTGTGCAAGGCTGTCTTAACATGGGTGCCTCTCACCCAGAACTCCACACAATCTAGTTCCTAGAGCACAGACCCTTCAAAATCGGCTTTCCTTCTCTCCCTGAGGCTCCGGGACGACGGAGAGGAGACACCTGTCTCTTCAGGCCAATGTTTGTCACTGTGGAATACTTAGCACTTGGGACCAAAATGACAAGAGATACCAGGACATTCATTAGGTAACACTGTTACTTTTTTTTAAAGATTTTATTTATTCATTTGACAGACAGCGAGAGAGAGAGAGAGAGAGGGAGAGCAAGCGCACACGTGCACACAAGTTGGCAGAGAGTCAGGCAGAAGGAGAAAGAGTAGCAGTCTCCCCACTGAGCAGAGGGTCGATGTGGGGCTCGATCCCACCACGAATGACGCTTAACCGACTGGGCCACCCAAGCGCCCCAACATTGGTCTTTCAAAATTAAAATTCAACCACCCTGATTTCTTCAATGAGAAAGTCTCCTTTGGTGCTTATTTGTATAACTTTAATGGCTCTCTTATATCCCATTGTTTAGCAGAAAGAGCACAGCAGCAAGCAACCTTGATCTGAGTTTTTCATAAGCAACAATCTGAAGGATGGTTTAATGATGTTTTTCTTTTTCTTGTATGTGTATGTGACTTTTTTCCCCCTTAACTTTTTATCTAATGCTGGATTTCTATTTATGGTAATGATGTAAAAAGTTCCTTTAAAAAAATAAATGTAGGTTTAAAAAATTAAAAATATTTTTTAAATAGTAAAGAGATAATAAGCCATAGAGTACGTGGATACAGCATGGCTTATGAAGGTACGTCAGCGACTGGCCTCCGGGAAACCCTGCCTCACCCCATGCTGTCTCATCTCTGAGCCTTTGACCGTGGTGGTCCCTCTGCTGGCTGTTCTATGCTGATCTTGTCGGGCTACTGTGGCCTTGGCTGGGGTTGAAATCATCTCCCAAAGGAGCTGTGGCAACAAGAGCTGCACATGGCAGTTGCACGTGACTGGGGCGTGGGAAAAGCCACGCAAGGAGACGGATCTGGGTTGGCTGTTTTTCCCAAGGACAAGTAAAGGAGAGCTCAGTGCTCCAGGAAACAGAGACCCACAGAGGCCGGGACCTGCCCAGGGTCATTCAGCATGTCAGTGACAGAGACCTCTCACCCTCGTTTCACGTGGATGGGAAGATAAAATGGGACGACGACTGCAGACAGACTCTGATCGAGTCACTGCCCTTCAGGGATCTTATCCTAGAGATATAATATCCCACGGATGAAATGATGAGTGTCCAGCTTTATTTAACAAAGCAAAATTCTAGAAACAACCCTAATGATCATGTTCAGGCAAGAAGGTCCGGATTCAACAAATTATGATCCAGCTGTATAATGGAATACGATGCAGGTGTTTTTTAAAAAAAAAAAAAAAAAGCCTGACAAAGGTCTTTACTGGGGAAGATATGGAAAGATCTCCAATACAGACACAGCAGAGAAGAAATCAAAGTTCAGAATAGTATGTGTTATACGTTACCTTTTGTGTAAGAAAGAGAAAATAGGAAATCCGAGTATGCATTTGCTCATGTGAAGTGGAACTGCATGAAATTGTCATTTTGTAGGTTGGACATGGTCAATTTCATGGAATGCACCTTCATATACGCCCAGCGTAACTGGAAGGAAAGGGAAGAAACTGCAAACAACGGTTGCCCATGGGGTGTGGAGGTGTCCTCAATGGAGGACAGGGAGGGGAGGCGGACTCTACAGTTTTATAATAGTGGGGTTCTGAACCACAGGAACATGGAACCTATTTTAAAAAATAAAGGAAGAAATAATTCTGGTTCCAGGATGGCTTTTCTGCTGCATGAAGACTATCTCTACATCCACCCCAGTTGGGGTCGTCAGGGAAGAACTGTGCCAGCATGGAGCCTGCCCCAGGTTTACCCCGACAAATCCCCTTCTGGAGGACCCGATCTGTGGCATTTCTGACTCTCTACCAGGTGGGTCAGAGCTCAGGGCCCCCCACCACCCTCAGCCAGGCTTCTGGCAAGCCCTGAGGGGTATAGTATAGGTAGTGGGCTTCCGTGATCTTGGGATAACACCCCTTTCCAGATACGGCTGCCCGAGCCAGGGCTGACAGGAACAGCGCTCGGCAGTAACGTGATAGCCCCCACAAGCAATGTGGCTTGGCCAAAGGTGGCTCTGGAGATGGATTCCGCTGCACCCCTCCTTCCCATCTGTGGTGTCACTCAACACCCCTTCTTGAGACATCAAGAGAGACTCCCTAGAGTTGCTGCTGGGACTGCGGAAACACCTTGGCAATCCCAGCTGATGGAAAAGCAGAGCAGACCCTCAAAGGCGGAGGCCGGGGGAAGGGCCTGCATCAACTTAGATTGGAGAGGAACCTTGGGGTGGTTAAGAAAGTTTTTACAGTTTTTACAAAGCAGACATTGCCAGGTACTCACCAAATATCCATTTCCTCTACCTTTCCCACTCACGTGTATAGGAAAAGATGTCTGGCTAAAAATATTCATCTTCCCAGACTCCTTGCATGCAGGGAAGGCCATGAGATCCACTCTGGAGAATAAAATTGTAAATCCCTGGGGTGGGCTTCACTCCCCCATGAAGGGAAGCTGTTGCTTTGTGGCCTCGGCTCTGGGATGCAGAGGTGAAGCTAGGGGTGCAGTGGCCGTCTTAGAGAACGACAGAGGCCATGCTCTCAGGAGAGCAGAAGGGAAAGACACCTGGAGATGGGTCCCTGCGGGCATCCTGGGGCTGCTGCGACCCCTGGCCCTGCCTCCCTGATCTCATGTGAGGTCAGCCTAATGGTTAAGACACTAGAGGCAGGTTGTGTCACCAGCAGCTGAACGCCATTCTAACTGGTCCAGTCCTGCAGCTACCTGGGCTAACTGGGACCGGTGCTCAGAAGCTTCGGCGAGCAGAACATTCTTCACGTTTTAGCAAACGCAAACGTCAAAGTTAGCCTGGACCTTCCCAGGAGGGGTGTCTCCTATGCCCAGAGATGCAGAGGCCGTGACTGCAGGGCCGCCTGGCAAGGATGACGGGAAAGGCACTCTGATACTGGCTGGGGCTGGACCAAACAGCCTTGCTTGCTTTAATCATACCCACTTTGGGAGGTGAGGAAAGGACCCCAGGACGTGTGCCCAGTTATGTCTGGGTGAGGCTGCTGCCCTACCATGACCTGCAGGGCCCGCCCCGGCACTGTGCATTAGGGCCGTCAATGGGGGACACGGGCTCCCTCTGTGCCGTCCAAGGCGGCAGCTATCGGGCACTGGACATGTGCCTATGCAACTGAAGAATGGAACTTTCCCTTTACTTAATTTCATCTAATTTAAATTTAAATTTAAATTGCCACATGTGGCCAGTGGCTCCCATGTTGACAGAGTGATCTGTCCCCGCCCCAGCCCCACACTCGGTCTGGCCTCTTCCACTGTCCTCTCCCGCTGCTTCCCTGCTGCTCCCACGCTGAAGCCTTCTCCTCGCTCGGCTCACAGACACCCCACTGCTGATCCTTTCATCTCCTTGCTGTCAACTTCTCAGCGAGGCCAACCCTGACCACTTGGGTGAAAAGGCAGCTCGCCCACCCCAACAGGCTCCCTCATTTACTTACTCTGTCGGCTGTGGTGTTTGCCTCAACTAGAATTTCAACTCCACGAAAGCCAGAATCTTTAGCTTTTCTTTCCCCCAAGAGCCTAGAACACTACCTGGCCCATAGAAGGTGCTCAGTAAATATCGGCTGAATGTGTAGGAAGGCTTATGTGAGTCAAATGGAGGGCGCTTCCAATCGTGACATGTTTGGGACCTAATGTTACGTCCTGAGCCTCACCCTGTGCTGGGCACCATGCCAGGAGCTGGTATCTGGCAGTGACCATGGCAGGCATACCTCCATACCCTAAGGAGTACGCATCCTAGGGAAGACGGGACAAGTTCAGACAATGGCATGGGGTGGGTAGCAGTGGAGGGAGGGGCACCTAAACAGGGAACCAGAACGAGAAGGGAGCTCTGAGGAAGAAACATGTGCACTGAGTGAGGCCTGATGACGACAAGGTGTTAGCAAGCTAAGGATTAAGGGAAGACCATTGCAGGCAAATGGAACAGGATGTATGAAGGTAGAAAAGAAAACGGCCCTTTGGGGGAGCTGTGGCTGAAGGGGAGTGATGGGGA
The DNA here is from genome assembly GCA_004024625.1 of Mellivora capensis. Classification (NCBI taxonomy): domain Eukaryota; kingdom Metazoa; phylum Chordata; class Mammalia; order Carnivora; family Mustelidae; genus Mellivora; species Mellivora capensis. The sequence goes on from PISX010002297.1 coordinate 20,803, forward strand.
GGGCAGCGTGAGATGGGGCTGGTGGGGTAAGCTGGAGCCAGATTAGGGGCCAAAGTCAGAAAATCTGAAACTTCTTATAAGCAGATATACCTGACCCCATGTCACGTCTCCTCAATCTTCTCGTAATCTCACCCGCTGCTGGGAAAGCAAGTTCCACGTGTGGAAACATCCCCTGGCATTGCTGGTGTCTCACACCAGCACAGTTTTCTGTTTTCTGCCCAGAGTCCGCTGTGATGCTACAGGAGGCCCAGGAGGCCCCATGCCCCCAAGTGCAAGCATACCAGGGAGTGGAGGAAGATTTTTGTCCCCAGTGGAAGTCTTTGGTGAAAGGGGGGGCTAGAGTGGGGGAAGGAGACGGGGCTTTGTCCACCCACCCTCTGTCCCCCAGGTGCACAGTCTTGGTGGGGGGTTCTGTACTGAGGTCCCGGCCCAATCCACTCCCTGTGGCCTACAGTGATGCCTCTTAACATGCACTTAGACTGGCCCTTCCTTCTTCCCTGTTTCTACTCTACCCACTCACTACCCACTACCCCTCACCTTCTCCTTCCTACATTACCTCCCACCTCAGCTCTCTGCACCCAAATCCTTGCCTCAGGCTCTGCTTTCAGGGAAACCCAAACTAAGAGCCCTAGGAAAGTTTTGCTTACCAGAGTGGCATGCTCCAGCTTACATTTATAAAAGCTCACTCCAGCTGTCGTGTAGAGGAGAGTATAGGGCAAGAGGAGTGAAGAGCTGCTGAGGGGCCCTTTCAGTGATGCAGCAAGAGGGGCTGGTGGCCATCACTCAGCTGGTGGCCAGGGAGACAGAGGGAAGGGTCCGGGGACACTTGCATCCCCATCAGGACCAGAGGCTCGGTGGCAAGGTGGGTGATGTGGAGGCTTGGCCTGCGCCTGCCTGGCTGTGAGAACCAGCCTCGCCAAGTTCATCCCTCAAGTCCAGGCTGGCTCTGGGGCCCAGTTGCAAAGGCACTATTTTTAGAGAGCTGGGTGTTTACTTGAAGGATTGGAAGACTGGGCTTTATTTTTATCTCCTCTCCCAATGGCAGGACTCACTGGTGTGGGCTTAGGAAGTCAACTGGAAGTTGGACTGGGCTTTGGAAACCCAGGGGAGCAAAGTGGTTTGCCCTTGGGAAAGAGGAGCTTGTAGGAAGAGCCTGATGGCCTCTCCATGTTCCACTCGCCTGAGTTTCTGATGATAGAACAGCCACGGCCTCTACACACCAAGCACCAAGCACCTGCTGAGTGCCAAGACCACGCAAGCCCTCTGTGCACATCACCTCATGGAATCCTCACTACAACCCGCGAGGCAAGGCTGACACTGTCCCCATTCTACAGATGAGGAATGTGAGGCTCAGAGGACCAAGGACACGCAGCCAAGTAACAATGTGGGATTTGAGCCTCAATTTCTCCATCTCTCCAGTGTATGGTCTCAACTGCTCTGCTGTGCAAAAGGAATGGCCAGGCACCAAGGTCCCAGCACAGAATATCAGACTGGCAGGATAATGACTTGAAATGTTCAAGGACATCCTCTTCCAACTGTGGTTAAGGGGGCACAGTCTGGATCTGAGAATTCAAAGCCTGGTGTTGGGCCTTTGGGCTTGTTAGTTTCCTCACCTATGAAATGGGTTATTTATTACATATAAACAGTCCCTCCCTCATGAGGACTAAATGAGATGATGCACATAAAGGATATCAGCACAGAGCCTGGCATACAGTGGTGAGAACGGGCACTGTCCTAAGCACCATCCTCTCATATGCCCCACAATGCAGGTGCTCCCATGATCTCATCTTAGAGACACAGAAAGGGAGGTGCAGAAAGCTTCAGGGGAAGTCACTTGCCTGCTCGGCCAGCCAGTGTCGGGGACTAGAACGCAGGCAGCCCACCCCGCAGCTGAGTCCTTGACCACTCACTCTATGGCAGCCCCTATCATTGTCATTCTGTCACTGTTATTCCAATACCCTGTGTCCTGGCCCTTCTGGCACAGACCTCTGACTCCCTTGTGCTCCTGGAGCTCAGCTCAAGTGCCAGGGTCAGGGGCCAAGTCGGCCTTTCCACTGGGATGCGGGGAAACACCTGCACTGATAGAAAGTGGCATTTTTCTCCCAAATGTGCAGGCTATTGACCTATCTATTCTCTGAGTCTGCTATTGGGGCTTAAAAAAAATCAAGTTGGAAAGGTTCTGGAGAGGGACTGTAAGCCCAGTTCATAGGGCTAAGGGTCGGGGAGAGAAAAACATTCCTTTCCATCTTCTAGAGCCCTACGCTCTTCCTGGTTGATTTACTAAATGTGACCCAGCAGTCAACTGAGGTTTCACCAGAGCCCTCCAGCCATGCCTCTCTCTCTCTCTCTTTCTGCTCGGCCCCTCTCTCTGCAAGACCCTGGCAGGTGGCCATCCCTTTCTAGCCCTCAGTTTCCCCATCTGTGAAATGAGCACATTGGGCTGTGTCCTCCCTGAGGCGCCTTCCAGCTCTGACCAGCTTCTTCTGAGGAATGACAGGAGCTCACTGGGTCTTTTCTCAGGTTTCCCACTCTCCAAGCTCAGAAGGCCTGGCTCCCGCAAGTACACTGCTCCATAGTTCGAACATCTTGCTGCCAGGGGTCCAGGCAAGGTCTTCTCTCTCCCCAGACCACTCAGCTCAGAGGCCAGACTTGGAGTCACAGCTGCCTCGTGTATGTCACAGGAGTCCCACTCTGACAACTCAGGACATTCCATTTACCCCGGTCTTCAGTCTCTGGGAGCAAAGGGATTTTGTCCACTGGCCATTCTCCAAGGAGGGAAGTGATGGAGGGCAGAAGTCGAGTGTCAGGGGCCTCTCCAACATTTTAAGGCCATCTCCGGGGAGTTGAATCCCCCTCAATGGAACCCCACATCCAGGAGGAACCAGGAGGCAAGCCAAGGACAAGCTTTTCCCTCTATGAGCATGGGTAGTTCATGGTGGTCACTGGGTTTATGGAACACCTGACTATCTTCAAATAATTTGGCAAAGATGCAAAAAATTGATAATACATGGTGTTTGTGAGGGTGTGAGGAAAGCTGTCCTCCTGAGCACTAGTGGTGGTGAGGGGAGGGTATAAATTTGGTGCAACCCTTTAGGAGGTTAACTGGGTTCTGGTAATCATGAAAACACACATTCTTTATGACTTGGCAATTCCACTTCCAGGAATTTAACCCACAGATGTGGATCTGTATGAGCAAGGACAGGCAGCAGGCTAGGAATCTGGTGCCCCTTGCAACAATTACTCTTTTTTTTTTTTTAAAGATTTCATTTATTTATCTGACAGACAGAGATCACAAGTAGGCAGAGAGAGAGGAGGAAGCAGGCTCTCCATGGAGCAGAGAGCCCGACATGGGGCTCGATCCCAGGACCCCGGGATCATGACCCGAGCCGAAGGCAGAGGCTTTAACCCACTGAGCCACCCAGGTGCCCCGCAACAATTATTCTTAAATATCTATTGAACATATATGATGGGGGGACATTAGACAGGGGTGGTTTGGATTTCTACTTGTTTGTGTTAATCCATTCAAATCCAGGACTAGAACACGGTAGCCCACCCCTTGAGCACTTGAGTACTGGGGGAGAGAGACCACCAAGTTACCTCTTGACAGTGAATGCCAAGAGTCAGTCCCTTGCAAAGACCCAGATGGACTGGCATCATATTTCCAATGCATTCCAAGGCTGGTGGGATGTCGGTGATGGAGTAAGATGGCTTGCTGAGCCATTCCTTTCACCAGCATACGCCTTTGGGAGCAAGAGTATGTGCTCAAGGATGTTCACTGCAGCCTCTTTGTAATCATGAAGGCAAGAGATGGTTTTCATCTCCATCAAGATAGATCTGGTTAAATAAATCACAATGCTTCCAAACTGTGGAATAGTATGCAGCTGTTAAGAAGAACAGGGCAGATACATGGGCATAAGATTAAAAAAAAAATCTCAAAACATATGAAGTCGAAAGAGTAAGCTAAAGAACATTATGTAGGTAATCCTAGTTGCAAAAGAAAAGAAAAACAACACTGCAAAATGGGTCAGTGGAAGAGGGCTGTGAGTGAGCTCTGAACAGTGGTTACACCAGCGTGGTGGCTGAGAACGGAGTAGGTGAGGGGTTTGATTACTTATCTCTTATTATTCTGAATGTCATTGGATTTAACAAGTATCTTGCCCTGAACAATGGAAAAAGAGAAAAGGAAGAAAAAAGAAAAGAAATGAGAGACAGAGGGAGGGAGGGACAGAAGCTCAGTGTATGTGAAGCGGCAGATGTAATGGCTAAGAACACGGACCCTGGGGCTGGACTCTCAGCCCCGCACGGGCCAGCTGTGTGACGTGGAGCATGTTAAAGCAGTCTCTGTGCCACCAGGAGAACGAGCTGAGTGAACGCAGCCAGGCACCTAGAACAATGTCTGCCCACAGTACGGCTGATGCTCAAGCTGGTGTTCACAGCCCACCCCACTCTGGCCCTCGGCGGCCTTCGCAGCCTTATCTCTAGTCTCCTCGACGCCCGCTCCAGTTCCCCATGACTCACTACTCCCAAAATACCCCACACACGTTCCTACCACCGTGCCTCTACCTGGAACGACCTTTCTCTCCCTCTTGCCCATCTGGCAAACCCTCAACCAGCGTCACCCACCACTGCAGGGAGCTCTCCCAGACCACCTGGGGGCGGTTCCTTGCTCTTTCCTGGGGCCTGTCCCTCTTGCCGCTAAGCTACGAGTCCCCGGAGGCTGCTGAGCCCACACTGACCGATGCGCTGGTGCCCCGTGCCCCAGCCCGAGCCTGGCACAGAGCACGTGCTAATCAGTTTGTGACAGAAAACCTGCCAAAGGTCAGATAATGGTTAAGAGCATTTGAGAACCAGGTCTCCCAACTGGGCCGTTACTCAGCTGAATTATTTGAGATACTTAACCTTGGTTTCCTCCTCTGTCAAGTGGTAATAATTGTACCTTCTTCATAGGGTCATTCTGAGGATGAACTAAGTTACTACATGTAAGGAACTTGGAATCCTGCCTGGTTCCCAGAAATGAAAGGGCAATTATGGATATCTGTCAAATGAAAATCAAGTGAACGGGCTCAAAATGGGCAACGGCCAAGACTCCCACCGACACCTAGTCCAAGGCCAGGGCCTCCCCCCCGGGGGGCTCTGGATACGCTGGTGGGGCTGGAAATGAGCGTTGGCAGCGCAAACCCCAGCCCCAAACTGCGCCAGACCCATCTTTCTTGTCGGCTGAGGACAAGCCTTGGCCAGGCGGACACGGGTCTTCCGAGCCTGGCGATCTCTTGCCAGTGTGTCTCTAACAAAAAGAGAGCAGACTCGGGGTTTGGCGCCTTTGGTATTAACAGTGTGACCTCTGTTTCAGAACCCGATGCCGGCTCCCACTTTCACCAGAGATTAGAAAGTCTCCCTTTTCGATAAATGTACATATGTACTTTTTTTTTAAAAAGATTTTATTTATTTATTTGAGAGAGAGGCAGTGAGAGAGCATGAGCGAGGAGAAGGTCAGAGGGAGAAGCAGACTCCCCGTGGAGCTGGGAGCCCGATGCGGGACTCGATCCCGGGTCTCCGGGATCATGACCTGAGCCGAAGGCAGTCGTCCAACCAACTGAGCCACCCAGGCGTCCCTACATAGGTACTTTTAAGTAAGTTGATTTAAAGACAGAGATAAAGAAAGTCAGTAGAGGGAGTACAGGATGCAGCAGGAACTGGGAGGTGGCACACAGAAGAGGCGAGTTTGGGAAACACAGGTGGAAGGACTGTAGAGAAGACAGGTCTCCCCTCCAGGCAATTTCATTCTCAGGGTGGACTCTTAGATCTGTACAGATAAAGGATTCACAGTAACAGCTTATCCTGCCTTGCATACCGGCAACACAGAGGCCCTTTATATGAGCTAGTTTTTTTTTTAATACTCTCTTCAACACCATTTTGAAGAAGGAATTAATTTAATCCTCATTTGACTGAAGAGGCATGTGAGGCTCAGAGAGGTAAAGTAAGTTGCCTAGGGTCACACAGCTTACAGGAAGCTGAACCCAGATTCAAACCTGGGTCCTCCCAGCACCAGAGCCTATGCTCTTAGCTAATGTGCCACACGTTCCTGCCCACCTGAGAAATCACCTCCCAGTGGTAACCTGCTTCGGATTTAACCCTTGTCATATTGTTAATTTCCTTTCAGAGATGAGAGAACTGAAGTCTGGAGATAAGGTAAGTACTGCAAGCAGAAGGCAAGGCCAAAGCAGTGCTCTTCACCACTCCCTGTGCTCCTTGGGGAAGGAAGCCATTTATCATCTCAGTGTCGGCATGACAGCCAGAAACATTCAGGCACTCCCTGAACACCCAGCTTTCCCTCCACCAGGATCCATGACCTTAAAAGGCATCACAAAAAGAGTTTTCAGCCACAAAATCATAAGACCCAAGGCCAGCTCCCCCTTGACCACGTAAGTGGCTATGGGTGTGTCTTTGACCCTTTCTGTACTTCCATCTTCCATCTGCTTGGGGAAGGAGTCAGACTATGTCCTAGAGCCCTGGACGGGTCCAGAGCGACACAATGTGAGCCACAAGTGTCATTTTTAAATTTTCTAACGGGCACATTCAGAAAAATAAAAAGGCACAGATGAATTTAATAATTATGTTATTGATATTATTAATTTAGCAATTATGTAATGATATGTTTTATCCAGCTCAATACCCCTGAAACATAGTCATTTCAACATGTAATCAATATTAAAAAAAATCATCGTAAAATTCGCAGGTTCCTTTACACTTTTTTCTTGCTAAGTCTCCGAAATCCCGTGTGTGTGTTTCACACTTAACAGCACATCTCAGTTCAGATCAGCCCCATTTCCAGAGCTCGGCAGCCACTGAATGGCTGCCCTATTGGACATTGCAGGTCTAGAATCTTTTCCAGCCCACAGTCCATTTTAGAGGGACATGGCGCCTCAGTTTTCTCTCTTATCCCTGGGAAAGCTCTCCTGATCCTAGACTCTGAGCCGACAAGTTCCATGGAAGCCCAGGACCAAGAGCTTGAGGCCACACCAAGAGGAACCCCAGGTCTGCCTGAGCCAGGGAGGTTAGAGGCTGCTAGGAAGGCTCCCTGTTCCTCTGCAGTTCAATTACTCACCAAAACTTCTGCAGGAGAGACAATCCTGCTTCTCCTCCTAACCCAAAGATACCCTTAATTGGAAATTCAGTCTGAGCGTAAAACCAAGCCAGGGAGCTGCCCCCCACATGGTAAGGGCCCTGTAGGCATACAGGACGTGTTCCCTAGACACACAAGGAATCCAAATCCCCCCCGTGCCCCCCTCCTGGCAGAGCTTGTGGGGGAAGCCGGACAACACCTTCTCACTTCAGAGATGCATTTCCCAGCTATGGGCCTGGCAGCCTTCTCCAACTGAGCTTAACATTGTCACGTTCAAAGGCACAGGCCTCGGTGGCAAGAACAAGGAGGTCAGGGAAAGAAAGGGGGTGGAGGGGGGCAAGATTTTGCCTCCAGCAGGTGAGAACTTGGGGAAATCCCTCCTTCTTTCCAAGCCTCTATGTCCTCACCTTGGAAATGGAACAGGTTAGATGATGACAATGACTGCTTTTGCTGCTGGCTGCTCAGTGCCAGGCATTTTATAGGCAAAAGCTCACCTACACCTCAAAACAACCCTAGGAGGAAAGAAGATCCAGGGCTCAGAGTGGTGAAGCCCCTTGGTCACACAGCTTTTCAGGAGGGGAGCAAGAACTCGAACTCCCCATCTTCTGAATCAAGAGGCTAAGCTCTTACCTCTTGTAAGCTCTGCCCTGTCCCAAGGTGGCCCAGGACAGTCCAGGCTTATGCCTGTCACAATGATAGGCACTTGGCCTAATAATGAAAAATGTTCCCTTTGGATGCATGTTGATACTCGCCCCTCTGGAGCTTAATTCCAGACCTTTCTCCCTCTCAAGTGTGGACTGAACTTTAGTGTCTGGATTCCAAAAATCAGAGTATGGGAAGGAGGAAATGGTAACTTTACAGCATAGAAACATGGCAGACACCAGGTGTTCAAGGTTAACGTCATCTGTGACGAGTCATGTTGAGACCATGTGTCCCTGATATGTTAAGGGCATCTTGCCTCCTGTGGTCTTCATCCCCCAAGCCTATAACCTCAGTGTAACAATGAGACAAACTGAGGGATGTTCTACAAAAATGCCCAGCCAGTAATTCTCAAAACTGTCAAGGTCAAGAAAAACAAGGGAAGGCTGAAAAACTGACCCAGACCAGAGAAGACTAAAGAAACATGACCACTGTGTGCAATGTGGATACCAGAGGGAATCTGGAACAGGAAATGGGCAGTAGAGGGAAAACTAGTGCAACTCAAACGAAGTCTGGAGTTAAATTAACAGTAACACACCAGTGTTGGCTGTGACCAATGTCTTATGGTAACGTAAGAACTTAACGCTAGGGGAAACTGGGCTGAGAGTGGGGGTAATTTTCTTAAAATTTTAAAATACTTTCTTTCCATCTTAATAATACTATCTGCACAGCACACCCATTCACAGCAATTTAAAGTACACCAAGTTCAGAGATAGCAAGATGTGCTGATTCAAGCTTCAGAATCAGAAGTTTAGAACCTGGAGTGTTGGTTCTCCTGCTGGCTTGCCAGGTGGTCTCAGGGCATATTACATTCCTTCCTTCGGCCTCAGTTTCCACATCTGTATAATGAATTCACTGAACGACAACGATGACTAGTAAAGCTTACTGAGCCTTTGCTAGGTGTCCAGCACTGTGATGGGTACCGTGATGTGCCCCCTGGTTTCCTCTTCAGGATGGAAGGACTTATTTCTCCTCTCCTCCTCCCCTAGCTGCTCAGAAGGACACCGGCTGTCAACCCTGCCCAGGGGTGGTGCTTGGCTGAAGAGAACCCTCAAGCCCTAGGTCACGCCCCTTTCTGGAGGGGAGCTGCAGCCACCACAGAGTGTGTAAAGACCCAGCGCCCTCTCCTCAACCAGGGACAACTCTGAAGGTCATCTCCACGGCAGCGCACCCCTTATGGTTGGCCGAGGCCTCTGTGGAGAACGCACTGTAACCCAGTGTCTCCCTCTGTCCAGCCCAGCTTCCTTCCCTTTCCCACAAATGTTGCCCCATAAACTCACCCCACGGCGGGACTGTAAACCACGGGACCTGCAGTGCCAGTCTTAATGCTCAGACTAACCCTATTTTTACAGATGACATCGTCAAGGTTGAAGACGAAAACTGACTTGGCCAAGAACATATAACTAAGAAACGGTGGCGCCACGATTGGGCAAATTCATGTGCCAAGGTCTCTGAGCTAACAACGACAGAACCAAAACTTGGTCCTGTGTCTGTTTTACTCGGAAGACCACAGCGCCACAGCCTCCAGCCCAGGCCACTTAGAGCCCCAGCAGGATTGCTATGGGCACCAGGACAGATGAGTGCTTTTCACTACTGTCCCACCACACCTGCTGCCCTCCCTGCAGCTCACTCCACATCTGCAGGAGGGGAATAAGAACAGTACCAAACAAAAACCTTTTTTGAGATGTTGTAAAGATTAAGTGAGTTCGTTTATGTAAAGGCCTCAGGACAGTGGCACATAGAGAGCCCTCTATAAATGGCAGGTTAAAAACAAATCACATAAGGAGCATAAAGTTGCAAATGTGAGACATTGTAAGAAAATGTCCATGCAGTAGGGGCGCCTGGGTGGCTCAGTGGATTAAAGCCTCTGCCTTCAGCTCAGGTCATGATCCCAGGGTTCCGGGTTCTAGCCCAGCATCCGGGCTCTCTGCTCAGCAGGGAGCCTGCTTCCTCCTCTCTCTCTGCCTGCCTCTCTGCCTACTTGTGATCTCTGTCTGTCAAATAAATAAATAAAATCTTAAAAAAAGAAAGAAAGAAAGAAAATGTCCATGCAGTCGAGTGAGGCCAGCCTCTAACAGGGGGCTGGGCTCCATCAGCTCCCTGAAGTCAGGCTGGACCTGAGCTCCGAGGGAGGAGTAGGAATTAAATGGGCAACAAGGGGGAGGAAGAGCCGTCCAGGCAGGCAACCAGCAGGAACAAAACTCTCTGGCAGAAGGAACTAAAGAGGGATGATGCAAGGCCGACATGACTAGCACAGAGAATAAAACTCAGGTCCAGGGCAAGAGTGTTAGAAAATGAGGCTGAATAGGAGTGTAGGAACCAGATTATGAAGGGCCATTCACTACCTGGGTGATTTGGGACAAGTCACTGTATCTCTCTCTAAGCCTCAGTTAACCCTTGTGTAAAATGGAAATAAAACCAGAACTTATCTTATAAGGTACCATAAGGAGATTAAATGACTCAATATTTGTAAACTACTCAAACAGTGCCACATACACAGCAAGAACTATACATTTTGGAGACAACATTAAGACTTTTTTTTCTTTTTTTTTTAAAGATTTTATTTATTTACTTGAGAGAGAGAGAGAGAGAAAATGAGAGGGGAGAGGATCTGAGGGAGAAATTCCCTGCTGGGCAGGGTGCCCGATGCGGGACTCGATCCCCGGACTCCAGGATCATGACCTGAGCTGAAGGCAGCTGCTTCACCAACTGAGCAACCCAGGCGCGCAAGACTTTTTCTGAAGTACACTGAGAAGACATGGAGGGGTCTGAATATGGATGAAAGGGTGGGTGCTGAATGGTTAGGAAGGTAGATGGACTCAGGGCCAGCAGTTAGTGGGGTGACTGTGGCTGAGTGAGTGGAAGAGAGATGGACTGTTGAACGGAAGTTATGGTTGGGCTCTAGAGGTGGCTGGCTGGCTGGATGACAGATGGGTGCCTGCAGGAGAGGGTGGGTGGGTGGGAGTGGATGTTGTTTCGGTTGATGGAAGCATGGTTGGGTGATGGGAGTGACTGGGTAAATGGAGGAGACTGGGCGAATGGAGGTGGTTAGGCGAATGAATGCATGGATGGATGTTAAGATGGATGACGGGGTGAATGGAAGAAGTGGGATGAATGTGGGTGGTCAGTGAACAAGGGGATGGGGAGGTGGCTGAATGGTTGTCTGGACGGGTGTCCAGGTGGTAGGGTGGATAGGTGGGTAACTGGAAGGTTGGGTGGGTGGATGGGGGTGGACGAGGATGTGGCTGGAGGCATGGGTGGCTGTCCAGATAGATGGCAGAGAAGCTGAGTGACGGGGTGGTGGTCCTAATGGAGGGGTTACTCAGGTGAACGAGGGGCTGGGTGCCTGGATGGGTGTCTGGCGGCTGAATGGGTAAACAGATAGTGGAGTGGGTAGATGGGGTGTTCAGGTGGCTGTTAGAAAGCCTGGATGAATGGAAAGGGGTAAGTGAATGGACGGTTAGGTGAATGGGTGGGCAGGAGTAGTTAAGTGGATGGATGGATGGATGGATGGATGGACGAACGGACGGACAGACACGGGACCAGAAGCGCCTCCAGTTGACTCTCTAAAAGTCACGGGGTACCCCTGATGGTGAAAGAAGCAGAACAGGCTTGGAGCCTGGGCCTCCCGGGTCGCCCGGCCCGGAACCCTTTCCCCAGCAAGGCCCACCCCGCCTGCGCCCAGCCCGGGGCCTACCTGGAGGCGGCGATCTCGGCCTTCTGGCGCGCGATGGCGGCGGCGCGCTGGGCGCCCTCCACGCTGTGCTCCACCTTCTGGCGGACCTTGTTGCTCTTGAGCGGCAGCACGCGGCGCTTGGTGCCCTTGACCAGCACGTTGTGGCGGTACTTGCCCTCCTCGCGGTGGCCGTCGGGCAGCGTGGTGCAGCCGTAGCCGTGGCGCAGGTTGTCCAGCCACTCGCCCTCGTAGCGGAGGCCGCTGGAGCGCTCGCTCACGCCGAAGCCCGAGCGCTTGTCGTTCTTCCACTCGCCCATGTAGGTCTCGGTGGTGGTGGCGTCGATGTCGGCCTCGAAGGGCGCGGCCTCGTCGGCGCCCTCCGCGCCCTCCGCGCCCTCGCCCAGGCTGGCGGTGGACGCGGCGTCGCTGGCGCCGGAGCTGAGGTCGCTCTTGAGGAAGCTGACGCGGCTGCGCTGGCTGCCCAGAGACGTGCGCGACTCGGCTCGCCTCAGGCGGCCCAGCAGCGCGCCCCGCTGGAAGAGGCCGCCGCCCTTGGGCGCCCGCGCCGCGTCGGCGTTGGCCAGCAGGCTGAGCGCGAAGCCGCCGCGCGGGATGGCGGCCGGGGGCGGCGTGGGGCCGTCGGGGGCCGGCGAGGAGGGCGAGTCCGGGGCCAGCGTGCCGTTGCTGTGCTCGCTGCGCAGGGACGAGAGCGACGTGCGCAGCGGCGAGCGCACCACCACGGCCATCCCGTAGGGCACGCTCTGGCGCACGCCGTAGCCGTGGCGCATGCCGTTGGTGAACTGGCCCTGGTAGGTCCCTGCGGGCGAGGAGAGGGCGCGTCAGTGGGCGGCTCGAGGGCCGGGTGGGCGCTGGGCGGCATCGGGGCCGGGGCATCGCAGGGGGGAGGGCCGGCGAAGCGCGGGTGGGGACGGCGGGGGGGGGGGGCGTCGCGGAGCGTGCGGGGACGTAGGTGCGCAAGCCGGCAGGTGATCACGCGGGGCTGTGGGTACTCCCGGGGGTGGCAACGCACAGGGGCACAGTGGTCGAGGCAGAGTGAGGCTGTGTGAGTCACCTTGGTGTGTGAAGCGGTGTGAGCGGGCCAGACCCTGGGGTGCATGCGGTTAAATGAGTGTGTGAGGACACAAGTGGTCGGCCAGGAGTTTGCGCGATGGTGTGACTATTTCCCGCGGTGGCCCCACGACAGGGTCACGCTGGAGGGGACAGAGTGAGGTCACATCAGTGTGTGAAGCTGTGTGAGGAGGTGAGATCCCAGAGTGCATGCCGTTAAACAGGTGTTTGAGGACACGAGTGGGTGGCCAGAAGTAGTTTGCACAATGGAGGGAATATTTCTGTTGGTAGAAACACAGCAAGGTCACAGGTGTGCAAAATAGGCTGAGTCAGTTTTATTATTTTTTATTAACATATAATGTATTATTTGCTTCAGGGGTACAGGTCTGTGAATGATCCGTCATACACAATTCACAGCATGGGTGAGTCGGTTTCAAAGTGTGAAGTTGTCCAAGCAACTGAGGTTCAGCGAGTGTGAATTGGAACGAGCGTACAGATTTTGAAACACACAAGAGAGACTGAACAATGCAAAAGAGTGAGTGGGCAAGGCAGTTTGTGGGGTAATGGCAATATTTGCCTATCTGGGAGTGTGCAAAGTAGTGGAACGTGCTGAATCATGAGTGTGCACGGCAGTGTGTGCACAGAGGGTGACTGAGATCACATGAGTGTGACATAATGAGATGTAACAAGGTCATGGATTATTTGAGGTCTTGAGATATCAGGAAAGGCAAAGTTGAGTGAGGGTGCAAAACCATTAGAAATTCAAAGAAGATGGAGTTGTGTGAGCAGGCACATCTGTTGGTATGGAGGGCAAATGCACGTGCATAGTCATCCTATTGTGCAAGGTGACGTGCATGTTCAAGCTCATGAAAGGATAAGACCGTGAATTCGCAGAATAGTGTGAATGCTGGAGAGCATGGGACTCTGTTGGAAAGCATGCGAGAGTGTGTATCTGTGCAAGGCCATGTGTATAGAAGACTTTAAGAACGTGCATGTCAGTATCTTTTGACTATATGAGATCAGAGTGTGCAATGCAGTGTGTACACAGTGGGGTAAGTGCCCAGGTTCCTGGAGATGACATTATGGGTGTGTGGGAGGTTCTGGGTATGCAAGGCTGTCTCAGTGTTAAAGTACAGAGTAATATGTAGCACTTGGGGCTGAGTGTATAAGTTTGTGGGCATTAGGGAAGCTGAGACTGTGTGAGACTATATGTGTGTGTAGGATAGTGGTGTGTACAAGGCGATATCCGGAGTGGAGGCCTAGTGTGTCCATTAGCGTGAGCACATGAGCTCCTGGGAAAGAGTCTATGTAAGTAGTCCGCTGAAAGCCAGGTCCCTGCCTTCGTCTTTATGCCTTAGGAATGTAGAACGGTGCTTGCCATAATGTTTACTGAGTTAAGGGAGGAAATTCAGAGCCTTTGTTTTAAACACAAGCTGCTACTTTACTCTGGTTAACCAAAAAAAACCCAAGTGGCCTTCTTCCCAGCAAATGCCCAGGGTAGGTAGGGAATTGAAACGGTGAGCCAGGAAAGGGATTCCTAAGCTCAGCTCAACAGGTGTGCTTTCCGGCCTTTGCACTGGCTGTTCCCCCTGCTTGGAATGCTTTTCCTCCAGATCTGCTTGCACTTCCACAAGCACCCAGGTATCCCCAGTCTACTTCTGTTTTCTATAGTATGTATCCTTTTCTAATATATCCTATGCCTTAATTATTATATTTATTGCTTTTCTCTACCCGCTAGAATAGAAGCTTCATGAGGGCAGGGATCTTTCCTGTTTTGGTCTCTCATGCAGCCCCAATAGTTTGAATAGGGCCTGGCACATAGGGGTGCTCCATAAATATTTGCTGATTGATTGGCTGAACTTGTCTGAAAACTCCATCTCATTGTGTGACCTTGGGCAACTCTCTTCCCTTCTTAAGGCCTTAATTGCCCTGTCTGTCAATGACTGTGTTGGATATGAAGCTCTCTAAAGTTTGGCCTAACTTTGAGATGCTGGCCTTCTAGGAATTGGGCACCGTGACTTTGCAGGTGGAGGACAGTGTGTCCACGTGACTCAACTCTGCCTGGTCCCTCCCAGCACAGGCTGTTCCAGCTCAGGCCTCCAGTCTTGTCCCTCCCCCAGACCTTTCTGCCTGAAGAGACCCCGTTAAGAGTCACATATAATGCCCAGGGCTCATTGAAAGGTGGGTCCCGTGATGATGCTTATTTACAGAAGAGGAAGATGGTGATCTGAAAGGTTAAATGACTTGACCAAGGAAGCAGAATCCAAACCCAAGTCTGTCTGATGCCCAAAGCTCACGCTCTGAGTCCACCGTTCTCTATCCTCGCTCTTCAGAAGCTCTAAAAAAAATCAATTTCCGGGGGCGCCTGAGTAACTCAGTGGTTAAGCCTCTGCCTTCTTCTCAGGTCATGATCTCAGGGTCCTGGGATCGAGCCCCACATCGGGCTCTCCGCTCAGCGGGGAGCCTGCTTCCCCCTCTCTCTCTGCCTGCCTCTCTGCCTACTGTGATCTTCTCTCTCTCTCTCTCTATCAAATAAGTAAAATCTTTTAAAAAGATCAATTTCCAGGCCTCACCACCAGAAAATCTAGTTTAATTTGTTGGGGAAGGTCCCCAGTTTTTGCAGCCTCTCTGTACAGCAGGCAGGACCAGCCATCAGTGAGAGGGACAGAATTCCCTTCAGTGACTGCCATGAGAAACCAAGACCATAGAATATGAACTGTAAAAGGGCCAAAGAGAAGTGGAGAGAGACAGAGAAAGGAGCTATCACTGGGCCTGATCTCAGAGGTAGCTATAAATATGATCTCCATCATAGGTGGAATGGTTCAGAGAGGTTATGTGACTTGCCCAAAGTCACCCAGTAAGGAAGGAGCAGAACTGGGTTTGAAACCAATGCAAATGGCGTGTGTGGCAGGTGCAGAGAATAGAGAAATGAGAGCATGGTGCAAGGGATGATCAAACTGGGAGATGGATAGATGGAAGACTAATGTGTTCCCATTTCCAAGCTCATTCCCGTGTGGTCACATTATATGGGAGGCAGAAGGACAGATAGAGATGAGAAGCCTGAGATAAACTGATCTCATACATCATCTAATCTGGAGAACCTTGATCAAGTTACTTCTCCTGATTCTCAATTTGCTTCTCTGGAAAATGGAAAAATAATACCCACTTTTTAGGCTTCAGGGAGAAGATTAAAAAGGAGACAACGACAACAACAACAAGTGAAAACAACCCAAATGTCTATCAGCTGGTAAATTGCTAAGTGGATGGACAGGTGGTTGAGCACACCGTGGAATACCGGTCAGCAGTATAAAGGAACAGACTACTGATTATAGGGCATGGTTCTCGAAAACACACTAAGGGAATAAACCAGAGACGAAAGAATACAGACTGTGTGATTCTGATTACATCAAAGCCTGGAAAAAAGCTGATGATGCCGAATGACAGAAAGCAGATCTGTGGTTACTGGGGCTGTGGGCAGGAGGGATCCACTTGCAAAGGGACATACGGGAACTTTCTGAATTGGTAGAAATGTTCTCTACCTTGATGGTGCTGGTGGTTACACAGGTAAATACATTTGTCAAGACTGTATGCTTGGCATGCATTTTATTGCATGGAAACTATACCTTGATTTAATAATTCATTAATTAGTTAATTAACTTTTAAGGAGAAAAAAACATACCACCAACACCCCAGCACAGTATTCTGCAAATACCCATTGGAAAATCCTGTCAACTCTCCCCTCCCAGTGCATCTGAAATCCAGCCAGTTCTTACCACCCCTGCTGCTACTAGATGGTAGCCCAAGCCACCCTTGTCTCTCTCTGGGATTTTCATGATGGTGGCCACGCTGGTCTGTTTCCGCCCTGTGCTCCTCTGTCCATTCCTAACACGCCTATCATGGGGATTCTGTTCAAATGTAATAAAGTCACCATCATGATACTGCTCTGCCTCTTCTCATTCAGAGGAAAAGCTGAAGTCCTTAGTGACCCACAGACCCTACTGATCTCATCCCCATCACTCCTCTGTCCTCACTTCCCCTCACTTCCCTTTCCCTCACTCCACTATAGCCACAAAGGCCTCCTTGCTGGTCCTCCCACACACTAGCCATGGTCTGTTTTCTGCACCCTCCGCCTGGAATGTTCCTCCAGAAATCTGCATGGCTCGCTCCTAGAGAGGTATTTAATGGTTCCTCTAAGACTCACCCAAGGCAGCACAGCTAGTAAATATACCAAAACTCACATCCATGTTTAGCTGTGCTCCTTCCACTGTGCTCAGAAGAAAGAAGGAAAAAAAGATCTATGAAAGGGAAAAGTGAACAAGAATAGAGCAGAGAATATGGTAAAACATCTAATCTCTGGGTTGGACAAGTTTGTGAAATTAAATCAGCCAATCTACTTTTAGCTTAAAGTTGACATGAGATGGGCTGACATGGTCCCTTTAAGCCCAAGAAAAATTGAGATTGCAACAGGAGAGCGCTCTTGGCTACCAGTTGGGGAGGAAACCGCCAGGCTATATTAGGAAACTTACAAGCAAGTGGCAAGAGGCACAGACACCCAGGGGAGGCTGGGAGTGATGGGGCCCTGGGAAGGGGGAAAAGCCAAGTGCTGGGGCCATCCCCAGCCTGACTCTCTCTAAGACAGGGCAGCTCTCCCTGGGGACAGGAAGAATGCATGCGCATCCAAAGAGAGGGAGCAGGAGAACCTCGCCCACAGCCATCTGGCTGAAAGGAGCTTTCTGTGGAAGGAAGTGCCTCCTGATAACCTCTGGGCTGGCCCCCTCACTTGGCCTTATAGGCACAGTGGGACTTCCCACTGCCTTCAGGGTGAGAGGCAAGATTCTCAGCAGGCCACAAGGCCTGGTGTGGCTGCCCCTGACCACCTCTCCTGACTCATCTTGAACAGCTCTCCAGTCACACTCGCCTTTCCACCTCAGGACTTTTGCACATACTCCCCCCTCTCAGAATCTTCTCCTCTCTTCCCTTAGCCAACTTCTATTGATATTTCAAGTTCCAGCTTAAATGTGACTTCATCTGGGAGGGTTTCTTGAGCCCTACCCCCGAGTACTGCTACATGATGTCATGTCGCCCCATACTTCTTGGCACTTCTCCCAATTGCAGTTAAATAATTACTAAGATCATCTCTTTGCCATAAGCCTTTCCCACCGGACTTTGACTTCCAAGAGGGAGGGAGCCATGTCCAGCTTACTTCTGCTGTGATTCCAGCATCTAGCCCAGTTCCCAGGCCCGAAGAATCCCATAGTAAACATCTGATGAATCTGTATCTTCTCCTCAGTGACACCCTGCCATTCTTCCGGGGCAGGAACCACATTTTCTTTTTTCCCTCATGACTCAGCGTGTGGTACATTGCTCAGTAGTGACTAGCAGCAACTGCCAATGTGTTCAGGTCTAGTATTAGCAGCCCAAACCCCGGGAATTATTGGGGTGCATGCAAAAGTCGGAAGAAGGCCATGACCTTGGTAAATACAGTTCTGTCCTTCATACCAGTCCCCTAAATTTTATAAAACCTGAATATCATCTTCTCCCTGCAGTTTAGTATAGAATAACCTGGGTTTTAACCTTCACTCGGACACCAAATAGTTCTGGAACGCTCCTGAACTATTTAAGCCTACTGAGCCTCTGTTGGTCCTTCTTAAAATGGAGGTAACGATACCTACTTCCGAATATTGTTCATTCATTTATTTGAATTCAGTATTTGCTGTGGATCCTGCATTCTTTTTTTTTTTTTTTAAGATTTTATTTATTTATTTGACAGACAGAGATCACAAGTAGGCAGAGAGGCAGGCAGAGAGAGAGGAGGAAGCAGGCTTCTGGCTGAGCAGAGAGCCCGATGCGGGGCTCGATCCCAGGACCCCGGGATCATGACCTGAGCCGAAGGCAGAGGCTTTAACCCACTGAGCCACCCAGGCGCCCCTGGATCCTGCATTCTTGATGTTAGAAGCTGGGGACACAGTGGTAAAAATATAGACATGACCTCTGCCCTCAGGGGACTTGGAGTCAAGTGCTGGAGGGACAAGACTTAATCACCAGAAATAAATGTGAGACAGCCGCAGCAGTGGCACAGAGTGCCTTGGCCGGTGGGGGAGTTCTGGTCGACCACGGACTAAGTGAACCACATGTGAGGATACTGCACATAGTAAGCATTCAATAAAGGGTAGCTTTCTGCCAGGCCAGAATCTTTGCTCAGAAAAGCTGGCCCAGAAAGGATTAACTGGAGAGATGAAAAGGAGCCAGGGAGGACAGAAGAGCTCAGAGGGAGAGAAGGAGACCAACTTTGATTTTCCACCTTGGTCTGCTTGTTTGTTGGAAAGCAGGCCTCTGCACTGGGATGCCCAGACTTGGCTGACTTGGCCCCCTCTCTGACCCAGGAGGCCTTAAAGCGTCTGTCCTTGGAAGGAAGAGAATTTGGGAAATCTGTTTATCACTGAGATCTGCCTCCACACCCCCTAAACCACATGCCAAAGTGGCTTCTGGAAGCCACATCTATAGCACAAGATCCACCCACCCTCCTGGCCAGAGAGTATGACTTAATTGATATGGACACTGAGTTGTTTTTTTTTTTTTAAGATTTTATTTATTTATTTGTCAGAGAGAGAGAGAGAGAGAGCGTGCGAGAGAGCGAGCACAGGCAGACAGAGTGGCAGGCAGAGGCAGAGGGAGAAGCAGGCTCCCTGCCGAGCAAGGAGCCCGATGTGGGACTCGATCCCAGGACGCTGGGATCATGACCTGAGCTGAAGGCAGTTGCTTAACCAACTGAGCCACCCAGGCGTCCCTGGACACTGAGTTTTTATAAAACACCTCTGATAGTTCTGATATGCAGCTTGGATATTATAAAACCTCCCTGCTGACTTCCAGTTAACCAGCGGGGCTCCGGGCTCCGTTCCTTCAGTCAAACCCACAGCCTGCTGTGCCTGGCAGGTGTTGTGCAGATCCTGGTGGTTACCCAACTGGAGACTGTTCCTTTGCTGATGGAACCTCATTCTGTCCTGAGGCCCAGCTCTCCTCCCTGGGCCTCAGAGAAAGACCCCCTCTGCAGGAGTAGATCCCAACTGCTCTCAGCCAGATTTCCTGTCTACCCATCTTGCCAGTGATTGCATTTAACATGAGCATTTGATGGGATCCAGCATTAAGACCAGAGGGGAAGCAGAAAAGAGCTCCTGGTTCTTATAGAAAGACACATGCAGAAACATAGTTTTCTGCTGCTGGCCATTGCCGCCTGTGGAGGTGACCCCTGGAGCTGTGGTAGCCGACTTGGTACCATGAGGGGCCGCTACTGAGAACAGAGCGGATACTGCGGGTGGCAGAGCAAAATGTAGCAGGAACCGGGCCCTTGTGGACACTGTTGAGCCTCCAAGTCAACCAGCACTGAGACTGCTCTGCCTCAGGATTCGTCTTTATATGAGATCATGAATATCCCTATTGCTTTTGTCTATGCTGTCCAGTATGGTAGCCAGTAGACAAACGTGGTTATTGAGCACCAGACTGTAAAGAATTAGTACCTGAAAAAAAATGTAAAATATCTCACTAATAACTATATATTGATTACATGTAGAGATGATAATATTTTGGGTAATGGGTTAAATAAAAAATATTATTAAAATTAATTTCACTAGCAAAGTTTAAATTGCATATGTGGCCCACATCATATTTCTTTTTTTTAATTTTTAATTTTTTAATAAACATATATTGTATTTTTATCCCCAGGGGTACAGGTCTGTGAATCGCCAGGTTTACACACTTCACAGCACTCACCATAGCACATACCCTCCCCAATCACATTATATTTCTATAGAAAGTGCTTGTTTAGGGGTTTTCTATTACTTGCAGACAAAAAAAAAATCGTAACAAGTATAGATGTCCATCATCCTGATTTCATAGTTGGGACACTTAAAACCAAGAATTTAAATGACTTGGTTTGAAAGGTTTGAAAGTTCTCACCCAAACCTTCTAAGGAAGCCAACCATTTCAGAAACCCAAGGGAAGTCTAGGAGATCCAGAGTCCAGTTTGAAACAGAAAAGAGACATGTGGACCAGATCAGGGATTTTGCCTCTGAATATAGAATGGACACTAAGAACACCACCCGCTCTGGCCAGGGACACCTACCTATTTCTAGAAGATTGTCTGAAGTCTGAACATCAGTGTCACTGGAGGACTGGACAGAGATGGAGAGAGCAGAATCATGACTAGCTCCTCTCCAGGAGGTCCCTGCTGTGTATGGAAGTCCTGACCTGACAGCCCAGTGTCTCCATGACCTAGTCCCAATTCACCCTCCCAGTTTTATCTTCCCAAGTCCACCAAAGCGCAGCTTCAAAGCCACCTCCTCTAGGAAACCCTCCTGGGCTATCTTCTTTCCTCCATACGCTCATTGCTTGAGACATTTGTCACTTCTTACCTCCTATGATAGCTATCTTATCTCTATCTCATCTATTCTTGCTAATAGTCATATCCAGCCCTCTTCTAAGTTCTCTCACACAGGGTCAGATGTTAGGACGAGATCTTGGGACAGGACCATGGAAGCGTCATCAGCAGATTTCAGACAGGGTTTGATGGAGAATGGCAGGCAGGGGATTGAGCACCAGAGAGTCCAGGGGTCAGTGGCTTTGTCCAGGCTCACCGGAATTGGACCAGGTAAACCAATGTACATGGTGGTGAACGCCAGGCCCATATGCCACAGATATGGAGATGCTCCTGAGAATAGGACACCCACCACAGCTTGCCTCTACCCCACCTTGATAAAGACCATGGACCCAGGGTCGCTGAGAAAGCAAGCCAGGCCTGACATGTCTTTGTGGGCAACAGAATAATAGAAATGGTTTGGGCTTTGGAAACAGACGGGCCTGGCTCTGAATTTTGCTTTCATTTCCCCGGCTTCTCTTTATCTCCTTCTTATCCATCTGGTCCAGGCTGCACCAGTTCTCCCTGATTTACCACAGCTGCATCTTCCCTGGTCTCTCACCTCCCCTGATGCTTCAGTACACCCTTTGCTGCTGCCAGAGTCATCTCCTTAATAAGATGTAGATCTGACCAGGTGACACCCTCTAAAACCCCGCAGTGGCTTCTGAGTGCCTCGAGGATTGTCATGGGTCCTCAAGTGAAGATTGTATGTGAATGATCTGGGGGGAATGCTCTTGGAATGAACTATCAGGAAGCAGGATTCCAGAGCAGAAGTTGAACTATTGAAACTAAGGCTTCTGCTGATCCTGTCGGGGAGCTCTGGAGCCGCTATGGTCCTTCAGGGTTGTGCAAGGAGGCGGTCTTTGAACTCCTGTATGAAGCACTCATCAGCTATGCATTGCCGACAGAGGTGGGCAACTTCTTTTGACAGACAACAGTGCCCCCACTACGAGCCATCAGCAACCAGCGCTCCAGGCAGCAGGCAGGGGGAAGGAGGACATTGCTCTGGAGTGGTATCTGAAGTGTCCAGCAGTACCTACCATAAGGATGAAGTCAAACTCTGCACTGTGACCCACAAAGCCCTCAAGATCTGGGCCCTGCCAACCTTCCAGCCTCACTGACTCCACTCTTTCTCAGTCTCTGTGCTCCTGCCTTTTCTTGAACACAACAGCCTTTTGTTGTGCCCACCTCCGAGCCTTTGTACTAGTTCCTTTTGCCAGGCACAGTGTGGTTCCTGTTACCTAGCTATGCCCTGTCCATCCTTCAGATCTTAGCCTCATACCACTTCCTCAAGGAAGCCTTCCGTGATTACTAGACCAGATCAGGTTCCTGTTACCCTCATACACTCTTCTACTTTCCCTTCAAATTGCTTATCCCACTTGTAATTAACTAGCTGTCCAATGCTGGTCTCTGTTATTAGAGCACAAGCTTCTAAGGGCAGGGGCCAAGGCTGCCATACTCACCATAGCATTGCCAGCACTCAATGCAAATACTGACACATAGAAGGCATTCAGCAGATACTGTCAGCTGAGTGTACAAGTCCATGGCCTTGGGCACATTCTTTTTTAGTCTATCTCTAGTCAGTAAAGTAAGCATAGCAAGTTTACTTTGCAGGGTTGCTAGAGGGTTTACGTGGGTTCTCTAGCAGAGATCTCAGATTCTCAACAAATGCTGGCTCCCTTCGCTTCATGGGAAAGAATTGCAAGGTGACCAGTCATCCTAGTTTGCCTTAGACCGAAAGGTTTCCCAAGACATAGGACTTTCAGTACTAAAACCAGGACAGTTCCCAGGAAAAGCAGGATGGTTGGTTACCCTCAATCTGGACAAGAAGGAAAAAATGGGCATTTCATATTAGCACAATGTTCAGTGGTATGCTAGTAGAAAAGTTCTTTGGAAAAATAGCTCTTTTCCAAAGAGCTTTTCCAAAGAAAAGCTCTTTGGAAAAATAAACAACCTTAATTTGTAGTGCTAGCCAAGTTCCATCATGTAAATATACCCACAGTGGCTAGTCAGGCCACAGCTGAACAGCCAGGGCAACATTTCTGAAAATTTAGCGATGGGCGCTCATGAGCTGGTAGCAGCTGTACCAGCATCCCATGTGTAATACACACCGTCATGTTCCCTCCTGATATCTGCAAATGTGTAACACGTTCATAGACAACCACAACTCGGGGCGTAAGTGAGACTATTTCCCAAGAAGGTCACAGGCGGAGTGGCCCTCCAAGACCATCTAGTTCAAGGCAGCAAGTAAACTGTCATACGGGCCATCTCTTACCCACCCTGTGACCACAACAGACATTGCTAATCAATCACGATACTGAATCCCAATGCCTTGCTCTCTGGCTTGCCTGCGAGGTGACACCAAAGGCCCTTCCCAGGGCTCCCAAATGTGACCACCTATCAAAGCTCCACTGTCCCTGATTTCCCAGGATCGCTGAGAGGTAACCCAGAGCAGAGGAGCTAGCAGGGCTTGTGACCAGCTTCTGGGAGCAGGGTCAGGTTACAGCGGGTATATGACAAGTCCCCATGGCCTGCAGGGCTCCACCATCCCCACATCCAGAGGCTGCTACCTCAGATGACACCCCACAGCTCACATGATAAGCAGGGGATTCATCAAGCAAATCACCTGGGTGCCGCCAGCCCTGGGGACCTGTCGCCTGGGTGGAAGTCCCTTTGCCAGACTCTGAGTCAGCCCTCAATAATCCTGAGGGCCTTGGAAACCAGAAATAATTGGGTGTAGAGGAGGCAAAAGAAATCAAGGAGAGTCTAGGTTCAAAGGACCCTACACTGGTCATTTAGGCCCCCTTTCCATGCTCAGGCCTACCCACAACCCTCATGCCCACATGGCATGTGCAACAGGCGTTCTGTCACCCATAATGTCAAACACCGAGCTCCTGACCTTCTCTCTTCGAACACTTGGCCCATCTCAGGTCAGGGCAATGCTACCCTTCCATGGCTTAGGCCAAAGCCTTGACTCCTCTTTCTTTCACTCCGCCTGTCTGGTCTATCAGCAAAATCTAATGACTCTACCTTCAAAACAGACCCAGGATTTACCTCCTTCTCTCCACTGCCACTGCAGCAAGGTGGCACTCCAGACCTGTATGCTCGCCCGTAACATTGCAATAAACTCACTAATTCATTTCTCTGCTCCTCCCCTTTCTGCACCACCAACTCTCCCCCAAACAGTCTCTCAACACAGTAGCCAAGGGAATCCCTTTATTTATTTTTTTTAAAGATGTTATTTATTTATTTGACAGACAAAGATTACAAGTAGGCAAGAGAGGCAGGCAGGGAGAGAGAGGAGGAAACAGGCTCTCCGCGGAGCAGAGAGCCTGATGCGGGGCTCGATCCCAGGACCCTGGAATCATGACCTGAGCCGAAAGCAGAGGCTTTAACCCACTGAGCCATCCAGGCGCCCCATGGAATCCCTTTAAACAAGATCAGATCATGTCATTTTTTTGTTGTTGTTAACATATAATGTATTATTAGCTCCAGGGGTACAGGTCTGTGAATTGCCAGGTTTACACACTTTACAGCATTCACCATAGCACATACCTTCCCCAATGTCCATAACCCAACCACCCTCTCCCTACCTCCCTCCTCCCGGCAACGCTCAGTTTGTTTTGTGAGATTAAGAGTCTCTTATGGTTTGTCTCCCTCCTGATCCCATCTTGTTTCATTTATTCTTTTCCAAATGACAGTTGGCAGCATATGCTTGAATACCTCTAGGCACAGGGTGCTCTCTACTTGCCTGGAGGGAAGTGGGTTCTGGAGTTCCCACAGCCCCTGGATCATTCTATGGATTTTGCCAGGTGGTCTGGGTCAACCAACTCTGTTTTAGAGCAATGAGTAAGGGTCCTGAATGCTTAACCTGTGACCAGACCTAACTGTCCACCTACTCTGGGGCTCTGACTTCAGAAGGCATAGGAGGGGACAAGGACAGCCTTCTGGTCTATGGCAGGAAACAACTCTGTCCTGCTCAGATTGCACCCCAGCTTCAACCAGGGCCCTCAGAAAATGAGACTCAACATTCCTCACAAGGGTGTGGCAGCAAGGGCGGGTCCAGGGAACAGCTGCTGGGGACACAGAATTAGCAGTCTGGAAACAAGCAAGCTTGATGAATCCCAAGGGCCTGGCCTTGGACAGGAGTGTGTGTGCAGAGATTCAGCCAACTGGACCCATGCAACACAGAAGGCAAGTCTGCAGAGAAGAAAGACTAATTGTGTCCACTTCCCTGTCTTGCTGAGGGTCCACTCTCCTCCCCTGGGGTCCCGGATAAAGCCAAGAAGCTGCCAGGACAGCAACTCAGCCAGCTGTCACACTGGCCCCCTGGCTGTGAACTGGGACATGAGATTTTCAAGATGAGGTTAAATTATGCTGATTCTACATTCGAAATGGAATCGTGCCTGGCATGAGTTCCATCTCCACTGGCAGGACTCAAGGCAGAACTAATCGAATCAAAGTCTTAGCTTGTTAACCACTCCAAAGTCAAAAGCTAGTTTCTGTGCTTAAACAGTCTCCCCCAAAACAGCTATGGTTCAGGCCCTCCTGAATTAGTTCACCCTCTAGACTGTGAAGCAAATGCAGAAAGGAGAATAGTTTCAGGACTTTCTAGGTGCCAGGCACTACGCTAAGTGCTTTTTATGTATTATCTCATTTCATTGTTTCAACCATATTTTGGAGATTTTGACATCTCTAATGGAAAAAATGAAACAGGAGCTCAGAGAGGTTACATGTGTGCTCACATTCATAGAATTAGGAAGTGGCACAGCTGGAATTGGAACCTGGATGTGGCTACTGTAAGCCGTGAGTGCCAAGTACCACATGGCTTTTTTACTCCTATCTATCAGGACTTCCACACTTGATTTTTAATAGCAATCAAGCATTTTAAATTAAAAGATGTTCTTTTTAAGTCCAAAGAAGAACAAAAAAATCCCACTAAACCTAAGCAATTAATTTAGCAGTGTAAAAGGATTCAAAGTCAATGTACAAAAATAATTGCGTTTTTATAACCCAACAATGAACAATTGGAAAAATGAAATTTAAAAATCCCATTTACAATATCATTTTTAAAACTTGTGAATTTTATTCACCACCACCACCAACAACAACAACAAAAAATGTGCAAAACACTGAAAACTCCAAAGGATTGCTAGGTGAAATTAAAAACCTAAATAAATAGGGATAAATACCATGTCCATGAATTGGAAGGCTCATTGCCATTAAGTTGTCTGATCTCTGCAAACTGATAAATGGGTCTAATGAATTATTATTATTTTTATTTTTAAAGATTTTATTTATTTATTTGACAGAGATCACAAGTAGGCAGAGAGGCAGGCAGAGAGAAAGGGGGAAGCAGGCTCCCTCCTGAGCAGAGAGGCCGATGTGGGACTCGATCCTAGGACGCTGGGATCACGACCTGAGCTGAAGGCAGAGGCTTTAACCCACTGAGCCACCCAGGCATTCCAAATTTTTATTTTTTTAAAAGATTTTATTTATTTATTTGACACAGAGAGAGAGATCACAAGTAGGCAGAGAGGCAGGCAGAGAGAGAGAGGAAGGGAAGTAGGCTCCCTGCTGAGCAGAGAGCCCGATGTGGGACTCGATCCCAGGACTCTGGAATCACGACCTGAGCTGAAGGCAGAGGCTTTAACCCACTGAGCCACCCAGGTGCCCCAGGTCTAATGAATTATTAATCAAATTCCCATTGGGCTTTTTAGTAGAAATCAGCAAGCTGATTTTGTAATGTATATAGAAATGGAAATGGAAATAATGTAGAAGAGCCCAGTCTTAAACAAGAAAAGCCAAATTAGAGGATTTACTCTGATTTAAAAATTTACTATAAAGCTGTAATCACAAAGGTAGTGTGATATTGGCATAAAGGCAGACAAACAGATCAACAGAAAAGATATTCCTTTGGAGAATGAATGAGTTGAATGGATGAATGAATGAATGAAGTGGCTTCAAGGAACACATACCCCAGGCCCAGATAATGTGACACTAGGTATTGCTCATGTCCCTGTCCTGGCAAATTCACTTTGCTCCCATGTTCACTGTCAGTTGGGTTAAAATGAGCTTACGTCATCAGCTTTGGGCAAGAGAAAGAAAATTGGATCCAGAGAGCAGAAGCTTGGGTTTTTTTTGACCCAATTGTCATAGTTAAACATAAAAATATCATCTTTTCAGTGTGTAATATTAATAAGAGCACTAACCACACGTCAAGCTCTAAGTGCTTTACTCTATCAGGGCATCATTTAATTTTCTCAACAAGATAGGATAAAAGAAAAAAAATAGCAAGGATTGCATAGAGGAAGGGAAATATTTTGTGATGATTTATTTCAGTTTTGCATTTTTGCGTATGTATGTACAGAATTATGATGTGAAGTACCTGATTCTTAGTGGGTTGCAAACGCCAAGATTTGAACACCACTAAGTATAGTCAAAGAGAGTTATTAAGAAGCCTGAATAGCAGAGTGTGGGTAGGATTCGGAGCACAGAGCCTGGTGTGAAAACATGGTAAGCGGCAGATGCAGTTATGATCACTGCTCGGGCCCTCCTCAGAAGTGTCCTCCTGGGCTCAGGGCTCTGCGCTCAGAAGACCCTGCACTTGGTTTAATGCTCTGTCGTCATTACCTCGAAATTCTTCATGGTTTTGAGGAGGGGGTCCTGCATTCATTTTGTACTGGGTCTCCCAAACTATGCAGCTGGTCTTATTTTGTATAGTGGTTTATCGCTTGTTAAAATAGTTATTTATACTATGAACTTTTTAAAAAAAGATTTTTATACATTTATTTGAGAAAGAGGGACAGAGTGAATGAGACAATGAGGGAGAGGGAATTTAATGCAGACCCTGTAACAGCACAGAGCCCAACGCAGAGGTGGAACCCACAATCGTGAGATCATGGCCTGAGCCGAAACCAAGAGTCCAAGCTTCACCAGCCACCCAGGCGCCCCATATACTATGAACTATTTAATTATCACTTATTACCATCAAATTCTATCACTGCTTCTTACTAGTTAGAGGACTGTGAGAGAGAGAACACAGTACATAAACCCTCTGTCTCCTTTGCCTTTTCTGTGAGATGGGGGTAATAACAGAACTTCCCCATAAGGGTGTTGTGAAGGTTAAAGTAACACATGTTCCATGCCAAGAGCAGCACCTGCACATAGTAAGCACACCAAAAATTAACTATTATTATTACTGGCTTTTCAAACAAAGTCAACCTTGCGCTTGTTCTGTTTTGTTTTTGAGAGTGAGTGAGAGAGCAGAGGGTGGGCACAGGGAGAGAGAGAGAGAGAATCTTAAGCAGGTTCTGTGCCCAGCATGAAACCTGACACTGGTCTTGATCTCACGACACCTCCCCCCCAGCCCCGAGATTATGACCTGAGCGGAAATCCAGAGTCAGACGCTTAACCGACTGAGCCACCTGGGCACCCCTGGGCCTGATTTTTCCACTGCACATTTGGGGGAAAGGACTGCCAACTAGCTGAGTGCTTCCGGAACTTAGCAGATTACTTCGAGAATCTGAAGGCGATCTGAGGAAAAACACAGACAATCCCTGCCCATAGGCCCACATATTGCTTGCACACTGATGGGCCTCTGAGGCCAAGGCCAGGGCTCCAGGTCAAGGACCTCGGAAAGCAAAGATTACCAGTGGCCCTTCTAGTCCTGGAGTCTGTGGGTCTCTGGGGTGGGAACAGCTAGGCTGCCAAAGGAGCATTACTACTTAAGGCCTGGGTGAATGCTTGCTTTGGGGCTTTAAGCCAGCAGCTATTTTTGGTTTTGCTATATATGGCCAGGGCAGGAAGAGGGCTTATAGGTGGGGGAGGGGTGCCAGGAGGCTTATAGCAGGGTTTGGGAATAGGAGCTCGCTGCCCTGCCACCTTCCCCTCCCCAGAGGAGAGCTGGACAACTTCGTCAACCTCCAGCTGACGTGACAGGCAACAGGCTTGGAGGAGAAGGAGAGGCTGGGGAGGGGGGAGGGGGAGCGGCTTCAATGAAGCTGCACATCAAGTCACTTTAGGGCCGTGATTTTCAAACTTTTTTGACCATGACCTGCAGTAAGAAATACATGTATGCAGACATCAGGTAAGAAATACATGCTGTATGTAAACACAGAAGCCTTTCTACACACATTATATGTGTACATGTATCTTCAGCTGAACAAATGTTTCAGGAAACAATACTTTCTTATGCGCTGTGAAATGCTCTGCTTTTTTGTTCTGTTCTCTCATTTTAAAAAATACCACTCATGACGCCCTGAACTGAAGTTACCTCCTGTTAGTGCTTCCAGTTTGGAACACTGCTATTTCCTGTGACTGCAAGGTAAGGTGGGGACTGCAGGAAATGGGACATTTGGTCCCTCTGATCAGTACCTTCTAACACTAGGGATAAGATGCAAGCTTCAGCTTTATCTCCTGGCTGGCAGCAAGTTCTAGACCTCCTGGCTTTCATGTACTCTGTTCCCTCAACCTGGAGCACTCATCCTCGACCCTTGCCATCTGCCTCACTCCATACTTCGGAGTCCGGCTTGCCACTTACTCCAGGAAGCCTCCCTGAATGCCTCAGTCTGGTTAGTTGCCTGCCTCTTCCTCCCTTAGTCCCCAGTACTTTCCTGCCTTGCACCGGACACCCTATAGCATGATTTCTTGTAGATTCTATGGAAGATAGGGACCGTTTCCATTCTGTTCATTTCTACACTCCCTCCCAGCATGATACTGCCAGCTTCATGATAATCACTCAGTACATATTAGTGGAGCAAATTAATGAGAGTTAATAGTAATTATAGCAGCTACGATTTATTGAGTACCCATTTTCCCCACAGGAAATCTTAGGAGGGATTAGCATAAGTCCATTTTATTGGTGATGAAACTGAGACTCCACAGTATGAAATCATGGGATAGGCCAAGGTGATAACCCAGAGCTCCCTGACTCCCAGCTGCTTCTAATCCCGGATCTTATTTGTCTGCGTTCTCTTCATCTCTGCTCCGGCTGGGGCAAAGGGCAGGTTCTTAACAAACCCTCAGGGAACTGATGACAGGTTGATTAAGGAGATTTTCCGAAGCAGTGGCCACATCTAATTTTGGAGAGTTGCACCTCGTGTGTGGCTTGAGAGAGATCCGTGAGGTTTCCAGAGCCCCTGGATGTGGGACTGCCTCATTCGGAAGAAGAGTCTGGGCCTCTGGCAAACCAGAGGAGCAGGTCTTCAGTTAACCCGGCTAGAGAGCAGGTCTTGCAGTTAAGCAGGCCTGAAGAGCTCCCGCGCACACCCAGAATCAAACCCAGAGCTCTGCAAAGCCTACGTGATCTGGCTCACAACCACAGCTCCAACGTCAGCCTCTGCCTGCTGTTCCCTTCATCCACTCTGTTCCTGCCACCCTGGCATTCCTGCTGTTCCTCAAACATGCCAAGTCCAGTTCTGCCTCAGGGCCTTTGCGACTGCCATTCCCTCTGCCTGGAAGGCATATGCTCTCCGGAGTCCTCCCATCCTGCTTCCCAGACCACGCTATCCAAAAAGTCGCTCTTCCTTCTCTATTTTCCTTGCTCCCTGCCCTGGCTCCTGGAATTTGCTGTGGGATGATGCCCGACACGTAGCTGGTGCTCCATAATATTGATTGCATGAACGAATGAGTGAATGAATAAGTTTCCCCCCCTTTAAGACATATTGGGAAATCAGTCCATCGTTTCCCAGAAATGTGTGTCTCTACGACTCACACCCAGGCCTTCAACACACACACTTGGTTTGGAGAGAGGAAAGAGGGAAGGGACATCTGGCATCCTGGCATAGATAACCGACACCCAACCAGCCCTCGAGGATCCTCTCCACGTTATGGCCAGAGAAACTGGGGCCTGTTCCCTACTCGTCCCCACTGCTCAGCGCAGTGGCCAGCATAAACATCCAGGGAATTGAGTTGCCCTGAACTGTAGAGGTTCGGCAAGTGGCTGAAGGTCACCAAATTAGGAAGCGTGGAGCCAGAATTTGTCCTAGCACTGTCCAGCCAGTATTGTGTCGCTACCACTGTACCCACAGAAACTCTGGGGACACAACCTCTTAACACCCAGACACACTTGAGTGTGGGCTCTCCCCAGACACCCCCCCAGCAGGCAGCCCAGTCGGGAGCATCCTGGACCTGACGCCCCTCTGTACAGGCCTCGACTTGAGCATAACTTCCACCCTGGGCTGGCTCATGCGCCTTCCTGCTCTACCCCAAACCCACTCTCAGACTGCCCACTTCCTGCCCTCTGTCATAAAGAGGGGAGACTAGTGACACATCTAATATACTGTGAATGCTTTCTGACGGACGCCAAAATATTTTTGTTTAAGTAGCTATAGTTTTGAGTCACTATGTCAGCAGCTCTTTCCAATGGGGCATGTGAAGGAGAGTTCACAGAAGTATCCTGAGCCGGAAGGAAACTGAATGACCATTTAAAGCAGAGCCAGCCAACTTTCCTGTAAATAGCTGAGAAGTAAATATTACAGGCTCGGTGGACCCAAAGGAGATGATGTGGGGACTTTCATATAATTTCCACATGTCACAAAGTAGAGTTCAACTTTTTATTTTTTTCAAATATTTCAAAATGTAAAACCACTTTCAGCTCATAAGCTGTACAAAAACGGGCAGCAGGCCAGTTGGGCCGGCTCTCTATACTTGGAAAGTGTCTGATGTAAAGCAGTGCTTCTTAAACTTTAACGTATATAAAAATTTCCAGGGGGGCTCCTTAAAACAAATGCCTGGGCCTACCCTTGGAGATTCAGATTCAGATTTAGGTCTAGATGGGGCCCCTGAGTTTGCATTTTAACTGGTGGACAGATGATGTTGATACTGCCTCTCTAGTGACCGTATTTTGAGCAGCAGCTGACATTCTAAAGCCCATTTTGTGGATCAGGAAACTGAGGCCCAACTAAGTGATATATGCAAGGTCACAGCCAGGGGAAGAGGTGATGAGATCTTCTCTGCCACTTCCCACAGCTGTTTGGCCACAGAAAATTCCTCTTCATCTCCTTAACCCACTGGGCACGCTCATGCTTTTGATCTTCTAACTCATTGCTCTCCCCACTCACTTGCTCTCTAAAGCAGTTTTCCCAACAAGATCGAGCTCAGATGTCACCTATTCTAAAGCAGTCCCTGACCTCCTCAAATCTAACTTCTTTACCACAGCACTCTGTACCTACTTGTGTATAATTGTTTGTCTACAAGCCGGTGTTTGAAGCCTCGAGCTGTTATCTTATTCCTCTTTATATCTAACTCTTTTTATAATACCTGGCAAATAGGAGGTACAACAGAAATATGCTGTAAACAAAACAATGGATGGATGGGTGGATGGGTGGGTGGATGGATGGGTGAATGAATGAATACTTCATAATCTATGGCTTGAAAATAATTTTCATGGCAAAATTGAGATCAGACCCAAATTCTTCTAGAGCACAAGCCAGAGTATATTCCATGGCTGATTGTAATCCTAGCATGCCAACAGCAGTAGTTAGGGTTTACTGAATGTGTGCTGTGTAGTTATACAGCAGGTCTTGTCCGACACTACTCAATGGCCCTGTTACTGGCCCAACCTTCACTAATGAGGAAATGGATGCTGAGAGAGGTAGGGCAGCTTGCCCAACGCCACACAGCAAGAACATCCTGGCTCTTCTGATTCTGTGTCACATTGCCCCTCCCTCTTCCCACCCTCCACCAATCTTCCTCAGGGGTCTGGCTCCTACTAGCTCTGCTGGCCCCAGGCTGGGCTCACCTCCATCAGCATAGGTCTCGGTGCCATAGCCGTCCTGCAGGCCGTTGTTCCAAGTGCCTTCGTACTTGGCACCACTGCTGCTGCTCTGCCGAGTTCCGTAGCGTCCCTTGAAGCCGTGTGTCCACTCGCCCTTGTAAAGCCAGCGCCCCTTGGTCTCTATGCCCAGCCCATGCCGTTTGCCCTGGCTCCAGTATCCCTCGAAGGTGTTCCCACTGGGCCAGGTGTAGACACCTGCCACTTCGAAGCCAAAGTTCCAGGAGCCCGAGTATTCGCCCTGGCCCTTGGGGCCTGTGCACAGTCCATGTCCGTGGGCCTTTCCCCCCTCCCAGCCCCCGCAATATGCCCCGCCATCATCAAAGTCAAAGCGGCCCCCACTCATCTCATCATAGCCCCAGACAGCCTCACCGTCCTCCAGCTTGGGGGAGAGAGGGTGATGGGGGGTGCCAACGACACGCTCCAAGCACACTCTGGGCTGGGCGCCCCGGACTCACCACTGCGCCCCAGGAGGGAGAAAGCAAGATGCCACCAGAGGCTGAATGAGCCCTGGCGCCAAGTCAGCACTGGGTCGGCTGGTCAGTGGCATGCCTGGGAGGCCCCCACTCAACTAGCCACAGGAAGGCTGCCAGTTGGGAAGGAAGCAGGAGGGAAAGAATCACAGTCTCCAAAGAGCGTCCCAAGTCTGGCTTCCCTGGAGTCAGAAGAAAAACGGTGTGATCCCTTTAAGAAGCACAGTGAAAGGGGTGGGGTGGAGGGGTCCCCAGTCCGTTTTGAAAAGGGGAAATTCCTCCTTGGTGACAGCCCCCAGCCTGAGGCTGAATTCCTGCAGCCAGACAGGCCCCCTTCTCCACCCAGTGGGTGTGCGGGGCTGTCGATCTCCCTGCCGCTGCCCCGCCCCTCTCTCGATCCTGCCCTCCTCCTGGGACGGAAAGGTCAGTGTTGCCCTAACAAGGCCATTGGATCTCAGACGCTGCTCCCAAAATAACCCCCTGGCCAGCCCAGCCTCCTTCAAAGCGGGAGGGGTGTTTCAAATTGGGCTGGTGCTTCAGACCCAGGGAGTCGCTGGAGGGGCGAGGACGGGCAGCGGAGAACTAAGTGTAGAACTAAGTGTAGGCAGCTGGGGCAATTGGGTGGCTCTTCTTCTGCCTGGGTAGGAGCTCCTTTCCACCTTTGGGGTCCCCTGAGTCTGCAGGCAGGGAAGCAGCAGAGGGGTCAGCGAAGGGAGGGAAGGGGGAAGGAGGACTAGGGGAACAGCCAGTCCTGGAACACTTAAAATCCCCCAGAGCGTAGAGCTTGGCAAATCTCACCCACCACCACTCACATGCCCTAACAGGACCTGGGGCTATACACGCTGCCAGTCCCATAAAGGAATCTGGTGACCTAAAGAGAAAGGCACAGGCCTGGTTTCCCATATGCTTTTGAAAGCAGAGGAGGGAACTCAGGAAGAGAAGTGAGGTTCTGGAAACAGAGTCTGGAAGATAGAGAAAACCTGACTCCAGCACTCATGCACAACCCCCAACCCCTCTCCGCAGCCTTGGGAAAACCCTAGAAGGAGCCCGAAGAAGGCACTGAATGCTCCCAGGTTCTCTCCTCAGAGGGCCGAGGAGCCTGTCCTTCTCTATCTCTGAGACACAGTGTCGCTGGTTATTTGGAATGAAGTCGTCTATGCAATACTCCAGGACCGTGATTTTAAAAAAAAAAAAAAAATCCCTTTTCCAAGTTTTCTTTCTCTTTGGTGTCCTCAGAGCCTGTGAGGCAGAATTCAGAAAGCTCTTGGGGCAAGGTCAGGAGGGAAGGGCCTGGGTGGATTCCCAGCACTCAGGTTCCCACCAAAGTTCAGTCAAAGGGACAATTAAATCTTTGTGACATGAAGCTGTGGCCAGGACTAATGATTGGAAATCCCAGCTGAGCCCAGGGTTCACAGGAGCATAGAGTAATTCTGGGAAAGGTAGGAGCCATCAAGAACAGGAAGCTGTTTGGGGGCGGGGGGCAGAGATGGAGATATATGGGGGGAATAGGAATCACTAAAAAAGCAAGTGCAGAAGGCACTTGAGGACTAATGGATTATTATCTGACTTCAGAGTTAATCTTACATACTCCAAATCCCACCATGACTCAGGCTCCTTGAAGTCACTACGGGAGATTTGTTCGTCTCAGAAATGGACAGAAAATGTTCTCTCCCTTCATCCCAGTGGATTCCCAGTTCTTCCTGGTTCCTTCCCTGTTAAAGAGTCCCTTCTGGGTCCATGTTTCAGCCCCAGGCAGAAACACACAGCCTCTGAGCTCACTATTGCTGGCTGTTTGCCGAGTGGACGGGCAGAAAAGTAGCCCTGGATAAACACTGCGTCGTCTAGGTTTGAACTCACCATCGGGCCAGCCGGACAGACGGAACTGCTTACACAAATTCACTTTTAAGAATGCCTCGCTGCCCACCCCAGAGAGCTCTGCTTTTGCCACTTCTCACCAAGGTCTCTGGAGAATCACACGTTTCTTTCCAGCTCTGCTCTCAAGAGGAGAGGAAAGCAACATCTCAAAGTGGAAGTTGGATAGTTTGAGTTGTTCAAGTTCAATACTCTTTGTAGTTAAATGCTGGGCAAATCACCATAATCCTCTTCTAAGGCTGGGAGGCTGTTGTGTCCTACTGGGCTCTTCCGCCTGATAAATTTAGCCACTGTGCACCCTTGCAGCTCCCTATGGTGGTTCCCTACCAAGGGTGGGTACACGTTAAGATTTAAGTTCAGGTGTTGAACTTAAAAACATAAATAGATTCCAGGGCTCTCCCCCACCCCCCACCCCAAACCAATGAATAGATTGTTCCCAGAAGAGGCTTGGGCAGTTGTATTCTTCTTAAAATCCCCCTCAGACGAATCTGAT
This sequence comes from Mellivora capensis, assembly GCA_004024625.1. Lineage (NCBI taxonomy): Eukaryota > Metazoa > Chordata > Mammalia > Carnivora > Mustelidae > Mellivora > Mellivora capensis. Next base: position 56,393 of record PISX010002297.1, read on the forward strand.
TCATTCCTGGTTAAGAACCACTGTATGTTTCGGGGGGCCTGGGTGGCTCAGTGGGTTAAAGCCTCTGCCTTCGGCTCAGGTCATGGTCCCAGGGTCCTGGGATCGAGCCCTGCATCGGGCTCTCTGGTCAGCGAGGAGTCTGCTTCCTCCTTTCTCTCTGCCTGCCTCTCTGCCTGCTTATGATCTCTCTCTGTCAAATAAATAAATAAAAATCTTAAAAAAAAAAAAAAGAACCACCACTGTATGTTTTCAAATTAAGAAACCATTTCTTAGTAACATTTATACCTTCACGAATCCATGTGCCATAGGCTCTGCAGGATAGGTAGCTGTGGAGTTAGGTATGTGTTCATATTCCAGTTCTGCTCCTCACAAGGGGTGACCTCGGACCAATTGTTAATTTCCCTAAGCCACAAATTCTTTGACTGTGTAAGTACCTACCTCAAAGGATTATTTGTATTCAGGGTAACAGTATCTTCCTTATATGGTTGGGTAACTTAATACTGTAAAAAGGCTGGGAGCACACTAAACACCTAATAAATATTAGCTATTAATATTATGCTCACTTGATAAGTTGCTCCTCAAACTGGAATGCTTAATAAGATAGTCACCAAAGAGGTAAGTCAGGATCATCCCCTAAATACTAAATACCTCAACACCACAGTCCTCCTTACTCTTCACAGTACTTGTTTACTCAGCATTGCCCTATGGTTTTTCACTTTTTAAGCTGATAAACTAAGTTATCAGTAAAGGGGTGCTTTGATTTCTTAAAAGTTTAAGTACATTGTTTGCCAAATTTGGCTGGCCTTAGGCGACCGAATTTGGTGCTGGCCTTAGGCGGCCGACCTGGGGCTGAGCTTTGGAGCAGCTCCTGCCTCCGGAGGCGAGGAAGCAGTGGATTTCAAGGAAAGGGAGGCCTCTTGAGGCCATCTGTGCATTACAGCAGCTTTTCCTAAGGAAAGCCCAGTTCTTTGGGGAGAAGGGAATTTACTAAACTTGAAATGAATTCTAAACCACTTTTGAAGAGCTATCCCATTCTTACTTTTTCCCAGGTCTTTTCTTTGTGATTCTGTTCTTTGATCAGAGAGGGCAGTCACTTGCTTCCTCTGTTTCTTTCTCATTTCTCAGACGTGGATCACTTCTTAGGGAGCCTGGGGGCAAGGGATGACACCAAAAATCCAGAATAGAGAGAAGGCCTGCACACAGAAACCCACCGAAGACTCAGCTGAAGAAGCCCCACCTTCCCTCAGAGAAGCTTCCTGGCTGGGTTAAATGCCTTTGCACATGTGGGCTCTTTCTCTAAACTATGAGTAATTTGAAGCAAGGATTATCATCATTCCACAAAAAAGCAAGAACGCAGACCAAGTGCCTGGCACTCCGGCTCATGCTTGTATGCCCAGTGCCTGCTCATAGCCGGTGCTCACCTTTCCTTCTCTGCACCATTTGGCAGCTTCCAAGTCCCTTCTTAATTAAACACTTTTTCACTTGACCGATAGGACTGCTCTCTTGATTCTGTTCCCACCTCACTGGCTGCTCTTACCTAGTCTTTGGCTGGTTCCTCTTCATTCCGCTGATCTCTCTACCATGGGAATGTCCCAGAGCTTGGTCCTCTGTCTGGGTCTTTACCTACATTCACTTCCTATGTGGTCTCCTCCAGTCTGAGCTTTAAGTAAGACCCATATCCTCGTGGCTCCTATATTTATGTCTCCAGCCTATACCTCCCTACTGGTCTTAGGTATAGGTCCACTACCACATCGCCACAGCGTGTCTCAGAAGCACCTTACACTTGCTGAGAGCAAAACCAGACTCCCAACTTCTCATATCTGCTCTTCCAGCCAATTTCCAGCTTCTGAAAACCTTTGGAGTCCTTAATTGCAGTTTTTCTCTCATACTCTGTATCCAGTCCATCAGCAAATCCCCTCAGCTGTACCTCTGAAATAGTTCCAGAATACATCTCTTCCTCTGCACTGTCAAGTGTCCAAGCCACCAGAACCCATTGCCGTGACCTCCCAACTGCCTCCTTGCCTCCTCTTCTCCTGCTCCCCAGTCCACATAGAACAGCCAGTGTTCTTGGTAAAGGCCAGTGTGATAATGCCTCACCTCTCCTCCAAAGCCCCCAAATGGCCCTTTACCTCATTCAGGACTTACAGCCTTTAAAATGGCCTGCAAGGCCCTCCATGATCTGTCCCTGCCCCACACTTCTGTGACCTCACCTGCTTCAAGCCACGTTGACATTCTTTGCTGTTTCATCTGTCCGGAATGCTCTGCCCCCAAATATCTACAAGGCTCACTCCCTTTCTTCGGGTCTCAGCTCAAATGTCACCGACCTCATCACAGAAGCTTCTCTGAGAACCCAAAGAAAAGAGTCACCATCCAGCCCCAGCCCTTAGGGTCTTGGAATCCTCCTCTCTCGAGTACAAGGATGTCGTTCTATTGCTGTTTTATCCCCAGCACCTCGTATGGTTGCAGGCACTCCAGGAATATTTGCTGAATAAATGGATGAAAGCAGGTTCTATGAATAGTTAATAAAGCGCATGTCAGGATGCTACTTTTCAATCAGAGTAAAATTTCTCAATCCATAATCTGAATCCATCTCCCAGGGTGCATTCAAGAAAGACTGATTCAATAAATCACACTCACAAAAAGGTCGTATGTTCCAGTGAGGGACATTCATATTAAAGTTGGCCAGCTGGGTCTGAGCAGAGTAGTTTTTAGCTTCAGGATTCATGTTTTGAGATTTTGACTGAAATGTAGATACTTAACCCTTATTCCCGTGGATCTGGAATGCTTAGCTTTCACCCAAGTTCGGATTTCTTCAAGCGGTTACTCAGCCACTGGAACTTGGTCCTGACACCCCTGCTCATGATAACTTTTGTTTGAAAGGAAGGCGCATCTTCCTTCATTCTCTGATGACTGTTCTGCTATCATATAGAATTAAGTAAATAACCAGACTTAAGGACTTAAAAGCTAAAAAAGACTTAAAAGACTGAGGAACCATCTTTATTCAAGTACCGCACTCAGCCCAAATTACTCCTCTCTCGCTAGTACAAAAGGTGAAGCAAGACGCTGCTTGTGGAGACGAGGGCGTGGGTGGTAGGTGCCTTTACAGTAGAAACTCTAATGGTCTAATCAGTGGTTCTTAAAGTGTGCTCTGGGGATCTACTCTTTCAGGGCACCTGTGAGGTCAAAACTGGTGTCACGATATTAACATTAACTGCCTTTTTCATGCTCATCTCCCACAAGTGTACAGAATTTTCTAGAGGTCACACGACACAATGTTCACAAGAGGTTGAATGCAGAAGCAGATATGAGATGTAATTGTCTTCTATTAAGGCAAACATTAAAGAAATTTGCAAAACTGTAAAACACCACTCTTTTCACTAAAATATTTTGTTAATTCAAGTAAAAATGTTAACATATAATAAAATCATTATTTTAAAATCAAGTAATACATATTTTTTAAATTTTATTTTAATTTCTAATATGGTAAATATTTATAAGTATGACCCACAAAAACAAAAGTTCTTTGGCATCCTTAATTTGTAAATGAGTCATGAGACCAAAGGTTTCACAACTGTTGCCTTAGGTATATACAATAACACTCCTTCTGCTAGCATTAAGAAATCTCTGCTTCCAGGGCTGTGATGGCAAGGCATTGTGCTCCCTTGCTCAAACCACAGCCTTCAGATGTCACTAAATCCACACCAAACTAGTAACTAGCACAGATCTCCCACAGCTTATGTTCAGGGCTTTTCTGGGGAATACCCGTTCCACCCCTCCCAAGTGCAAATCACATTATGTGTGAAGCCCAGACCCCACTGTCATGAACCAACTCCACTCAGTGGGATGTTTTAGTAAAGAATAAAACTTTTGAAACCTAAATAAAACTTAAACTTTCAACAAACTTTCTGTTAACATGATGTTAAAATGGCTGGAAAGGTTTTCACTGAATTTGATGGAAATGCTTAGGATGATGGTCTGAATTAAAATATGTTATGTGGTATGTGTAGAATTCACACTGGAGCCATCTGAAAAAGACAGGGATTCATCCTCTAGCTGAAACTGAGGAGAGGTTTTCTTTTTCTCTACCGAACTCTGGCGGGAATTTTTGGATGGCCAACCAGAAACACAAGACAGCGCATGTATAAAATTCTGTTTTGGGTTGGCTGGGGTAGGAGGGCAGTGGAAAGAGATAATATCCATCTGGAACATTTGAAACTGAAGTATGAGATCTACATTACAAGTGACTGAAACATGTCACATGTTAAAATGCCATCGATGGAGAAGATGCACGCTGGTTTCAAATATTACACCCCCTCATTCCAACTGAAGCAGCCACTCCAAGCTGCTTCTTACCTGGAAAACTTCACATAATGTGCCTTCATGTACCAAGTGCCAGCAGGGGTTTATTTAGTGACGGTTAATGATTCTCTCAAACAATACGGGGCAGGCCAGCTAGTTTATTGATATTGAATGTAAACCTTAGATCTCTGGCTTAACAATGACATAAGGAACCCTGAAAGACACAATAAACTTGTGTTAAATCAGAGACAGTTTAAATCAGTCACAGAACTTCTAAAATTCTGGGCTGGCAACTACAGCATGACGAATGTTCAGGCCAGTTACAAAACGTTTCATTTTCCTGGGCTGACAAATCTTAAACAGATCTGAAAAATGCAATGCTTTACGTAGCCTTTTACCATATACCCATCGCTACCAGTCAAGTAATTATGGTTTCTTCATCTCCCAGAAACTTTTCTAAAGAAGAGGGATCTTCCTCTGATCTGCTCACCTTGGTGCGTTATATAAGAACGCAGAGAGTAAGTTTAAAGAACGAAGATGAATGGAGATGCCAAGAAAAGTTTTTATTGCAAGCACAGTGAGCAGAAGGAGACGTCTTCTCACATAACGTGGCCGCAAGGTCTGCCATTAACTAAATCTCTCTGACAACCCTTCATTGGTTTAAAGCATAGGACTTAGCTTCTTGCTATCAGGTGTACATCATTTCTGCCATGTGGGACATTTTCTTGGGAATATACAAGTAATATTCCATGTAGCCTGACAGGTCCTCAATGGTCACATCATCCACATAGACTCGAGCTTGCTCAGAACAGGAGCGGGGGGAGCCAGACAGAGTTCTGGTGTGGAGCGACTGAGAGTAGTCCTCAAGCATGGATCTTCTTTCTGGGGCCAAGGGAGGGACACTCTGCAGGCCTGAAAAGGAATACACCTCCATATCATGCCATCTCTTACACTGGCACTCCTTGCCTATGCATGCACATGGCTTGCCCTGGTTTAGCTTGGAAACGGATTGAAAGTCAGAGAGATCACTGGCCTTGAGACTTGCTTGGGAGACTTGGGTAGCATCAGAGGAGTCTTCCTTCTTACTCTCTGATGGGAGCCTGGGAACCGAAGTTCTCAAAGGCTCAACGACTGCCCCTGTGTGATTAGTATCGAGAGAAGTAGAGCATTCTCCTGCAGTGAACTCTTTAGGGGTGGAAATTCCCAGCCCACTGCTGCTATCAGGGGAGTCAGTCTGGCTTTTGTGCTTGAGCTGGCTGCTGGAAGAAGAAGCTATTGTACTGCAATGTATAAACTTTGGAGGATGAAGGACAGGAGACTTAGAACGTCGACGACGCTGGGTTCTCACTGCTCCTCGTGAAGACTTCCTTGTAGACCTAAGAGGAAAACAGTGCACAAAAAGATGTTGGGACACGTAGCTCTCCTAAAAGGATTCTTTGTGATAGCTGGAAATTTACCACCTCTTCTGAGTCTGAGGTTCTAAGTTTCCCCCAAAGTGATGTGCCTATCTCTGTTTTCAAGTTGCCTAAGTCTACATCTCAAAAATTTCAACATCCCCTTATTAGCAAGCTACAGAAATAGGAGAGGTAAAAGGTAGTTTTTAATTGCATTTCTTGGGCCAAACATTGGGTGCAGAACACTTCCTGGTCCCAACCCTTGGCCTGGGAACCATCAGCCATTGGGTCTGGAAAACCCCCGCCCCAAAGCACCTGATGCTGTAAAGCCCAAGTGTTGTGCTCTGTGCTCTGAACACAGAAGCTTCCATACCACTGTGTGCGGCTGACGCAAACGGCCACTGTGTCATGATGTCATGGTTACCAAACAGAGCAGAGACTTAGGAGTCATTTCTACCACTGGGAACAGATGACGAATAAATTTAGACTCCCTCAAGTTTTCAGATATTGGGAATTACCAGACGCTCTACATAACTTTTAATAAGATATTTAAATAAATAAAAGAGCTGAGCAAAGGGGAAAAATAAAGAGAAAGAGACTCAAAACTGCGAACAGAACCAAAAAGAACTTAAAAAAAAAAAAAGCATGTTTGAAATTACATTAAATGGCTGGGCCAAACAGCAGAACAGAGCTAAGGAAATAAATACTGAACTGGAAGATAAATCTGAATTATTTCTAACAGAGTTCAGCCAATTGTAGTCTGTGGGTCAAAACTGGCTGTTTTCATACAGCCCAGATACCGCTCCTGTGGACTAGCACTGTGAGCCAGAGACCGGGCAGGGTATCCCGGTTCACCCGGTTCTCTACTCCCTGTGCCTGCCTTCCTGGCCAGATGCGTCACACCACGGCCGAGGTCCCACGCTGGTCCCATCTACATGTTGGGGCTCTGCTGCTAGCAACCGCCAGCACCTGAGAGGCGGAATCTCAGTTCAAAAGTCTGGCTTATGCGGGGCTCTCTGGAGGAAAGAAGGGCATGCTGGAATCTGGGTGCCACCAGGGCACAGGGTAAAACGGACTCCAGTATTGCCATCCATCCTCCCACCCCACCTGGCTAATCATTTCACCCTGAAACTAAGCAACTGAACACAAAGTGTGTCCACCAGCCAGGACAGTGTGCATCAGGCAAATGGGGCAGGGCAGAAATTTTCTCGCTTATATCCATACCTACATAATATCCTTGAATCTCACCTTGAATCTCACCTAGGCCTCCAAACCCTAAAATATTTACTATCTGGCCCTTTACAAAAAAAGTCTGCCTACCCCTGACCTCCTCCTCCTCCATCCCTGACTTGGAGGAGACTTGGAAAAAATGTAGAAGTTAAAAAAAAAATGTAAGATAGAATAAGAAATCAGGAGTTTCCCAAGGAAAAACTACAGAGCACGGAGGACAAGTGATTTCTGAAGAGCTAAGGACTGAGAAATTTTCTGAACTGATGAAAGAGACCTACAGACATAGGCAACACCGTGAAACAGGACAAATAAAAGAGCAGTCTGCATCTAGACCACTGTAGCAAGACTGTAGATTCTCTAAAACTGGAACATCTTAAAAGCAGCCAGAGACTAGACAGATTATTCCCCAAATGAGGAATGGTAAGATCGAAGGTAGACTTTTCAACATCAATAATGAAGCCAGGAGACAATGAGTATCTTCCAGGGATATGAGAAAATAACTCAATCTAGAACTAGGACTTCAGGCATATCAAATCAGGTGTATCTTTCAAGAACAAGGATGAAACAAAGACATTTTCAGATAAATGAAAGTATATTTACCGAGAGAACATGATGTTATACAAGGAGGGGGCACCACTGAAATTCACTGTATGGGGAGTTCTACAAGAGACCCTATTTATTAACAATAGACCTTTGTTAAAGGAATTTCTAAAGAAAGTACTTTAGGAAGAAAGAAAGGCAAAGCATCCTATATGGAAGGTCTGAGATGCAACAATGGTAAGCAAAGAAACTGTAAATGAGATAAACAAATACTACGTAAATAATAAAATAAAACCTATAGTGAGATTAAAAAGCGAGAAAAGTAAAATATTGGGCAACTGCACATGGAAGTTAGGAGGTCAGAGTAAAAAGATTGTACGGAGGGTTAAAATACAGCTGACACTTGAACAAGAAGGGTTTAAACTGCATGGGCCCGCTTACACGCATGGATTTTCTACTGTTTTTCACCCCTAACCCCTATGTTGTTCAAGGGTCACTGGAATAACTTTTGTCTTTGTTAACAAGCACGTCCGGTGGAATTCCAAGGCTAACTACTAAAAGCATAGAAACAGCATATAATTTCCAAGCCAGGAGAAGGAAAAGTGATGGGGAAAAAAAACAACAAAAACCATTTCAAACAACTTTTTAAAAGGAGGGAAGAAGAAGAAAGAGGGAAGGATGGAAGAGTAAAAAAAACAAATAAAAAACAAACACAAAGAAGTAGAACAAACAGCATAAAGTGGCGGGAACAAGTTTACATGTATCAATCAATAATCAAAATCAAATGTAAATGCACTGAACTCAGGTTAAAAAAAGATTGTCAGAATGAAGAAAACAAAATAAATGGTAATTTATTACCATTTTTTTTTTAAAGATTTTATTTATTTATTTGTCAGAGAGAGAGGGAGAGAGAGCGAGCGAGCACAGGCAGACAGAGTGGCAGGCAGAGGCAGAGGGAGAAGCAGGCTCCCCGCCGAGCAAGGAGCCCGATGTGGGACTTGATCCCAGGACGCTGGGATCATGACCTGAGCCGAAGGCAGCTGCTTAACCAACTGAGCCACCCAGGCATCCCTTATTACCATTTATTAAACAATTTATTTATTACCAGTTAAAACAAGATAGGCCCTATATATTTATGAGACACATCTAAAATTTTAAAACACACAATGGCTGAAAATAAAAGATAAAAAAATGATATAATAGGCAAATATCAACCAAAAGACAACTGGACTAATATATTAATTCTGAAAAAAAATAGACTTTAAGACAGTAGCCATTACGAGAAATTAAGAATGTCACTTACATCATTAAAAATCTCAATTCATCAGGAAGAAAACATTCTAAACTGGGATGAACCTAGACCGTATAAACCTAACAAAATGGCTTCAAAAGACATAAAATAAAAATGTTTAAGGGGAAAACAGACAAATTCACTCCCATATAAAAGATTTCAACATACATCTCCCAATTATTAATAGATTGGAAAAAATTATTGAAAAAATATTTAAATAATACATTTAAAAGCTTGATTTAATAGACATAAAAGAAACCCAAGAATGACTAGAGAAGACTCATTCTTCTCAAACACACACAGGACATTTATAAAAATTGACTACGAACCAAACCACACAGCGAGTCTTAGCATATTCTCAACTGAAAAGAGTGGCTCATCCCTAGTCATTGGGTGTGAGGCTCTGCATCGAACATACTCTTTTCTGGATATTCAGGAAAGTCCAATAGTAATTTAAAGTATTGGGAGAAAAACCATGTGCAGTAAGCAGCTCTTACCCGTGCCAACTGTCTTTAGATGTGCATGAGGTTTTCGGTTTGGTTTCATCTGCTGCTGTTCTGACTGATGCTCTGGCGTTTGTGCCTTCTCCGACAGACAGAGATGCTATGGACCTGGAAAAACAACAGTTTACTGCTTACAGAAAACCGAAAGGAGGAGAATTTACTGCTCTCACCAACTCAAACACAACTCGCATGAATACCTTTCTCTGTGGTTGGGCTTTCTCAAAGAATTTCTCACCTTTCAGAGTAAATTTCCCTCCAAAACCAAATTTAGGGGATCCCTACAAGCCCACAGTTGCAGAGTCATAAGTCAAAGAGTAATTCTTAAGTATGATCAGCAGCAGGATATAAATAGACTTTTAGGCTGTTTATCTGGGCCAGATAAGGCCTTATGTCCACAGAGAACCCTAATGACACTGACCACTTATGAGAGTCATGAGAACTAAGCTGAGGAGCAAAAGCTTCAGGAGACTCACTCTAACCTAAAAAGGAGTATTTTTGACAACTAAAAAACTTGAAATATTACTGCAAGTTAAATCTCTGCAATTTAAAATTACAGAAGTAATATGGGTTCCCAGTAAAGAAGATAAAAAAATTTGAGAGAAAAAAAAGAGTGTCTATAATCTCACAACCCAGAGATTTACAACATTAACATTTTGGTATAAATCCTTGCAGATCTTTTCAATATACACACAGACAAACACACACTAGGCTCCTACTATACATGCTGTGATATAAGTAACAATCCTTTAGAAAAGAAACATGAACCTACTAACCTACTAAGTAAAAGAATGCTCACTGAAATTAATTTAAAATAAAAATAGGAATAACCTAAATGCCCAGTAAAATATAGAAAATACTACATTGTATAAATGATGATACAGCTACTCAATGGAATATTAGGAGTTTATTAAAAATTAAGTGTACAAAAAACTTGAATGACACAAGGGAATGCTTGTAACATAACATTAAGAAAAAACAGCATCAGATAAACAACTATACATATATTGTGATCTCAACTATGTCAAAAAAATGTATGGTGTTAAGCACAGATGGCCTAGATTGTTAAGAGTAGTTATGGTAAATTGAGATTTTTACTTTTTGTTTCGAGAATTTTTCTGTAATAAGCACTGTATTATTTTATAATCAGATAAAAAGGATTATGTTGTTTTCTCATAAATATATAGAGACTTATCCTGATAAGACAAATTACCATTGGGAATCGAAACCTGTTGAACAGGATCCTATTAAATTCCTGGCAAGGCTTGGTTAGTTTATGAGTCAGTACCTCAGATGTCCCATTTGTAAATCAGCAACAGTATGAAACAACTAGAACCATCTGATACATAACACAAGTCTTATTCTGCTTAGTCATGGTAATGACTCACCCCTTCTACTCTTATTTGGTTTTGTCAAATGTTCTCTACTCCCCTTCCCTTTCTATAACTTTACTCCAAGCAGATCACATACTACAAAGTTGCAGTGTCTGACCACAGGTTATATGGTAAGATATAAAATCTTCAAAGTTGCTGTTGTTGTTTTTGTTTTTAATGTTCCAGGTAATTTTTAGGGATACTGAAATAGTTTAATTTTATGTTCCAACTTCCTAAAACACCAGGAAAGAAATCCGTGTACGAAGAGTTACTCATATGTATTTATATATGCTAAGGAATTTGTATGTATATGTGTGTGTATGTGTATACACATTCCTAGCATTTTCCTCATTAAAAAAATTATTTCTATACCAGAAATCACAAAGGAATGTGACCATAATCTGGAAATATCTATTTCTCTGCTTTGTTTTTATTTCCCAAAAGGACTTAAAAATTACTGATCAATTTACATGGCAAGATGACCATATCAGAAAAGCCACTGGGAGGAGAGAGATACTTATTTGAAGCAAATGGGAGCACCATTAACAGCTCTTGTGCAAACCCATTAGTATAAATCTTCTCACCTGGTAGGCCATAAATAAATAAACAAAACAATAAAAAACAAACAGCTATAACAACAACTAATTTTCACTATGTGCCAACTACTGTGTACAACTCTTTCTGGTATCTTCAAGGTATCATAAAAAGGAATGGTTAAGAGCAGAGGTTCTGGAGGCAAACTGGGTTCAAATCCTGACTCTACCACTTCTCAACAATGTGGCCTTTAGCAAGTGACTTAATTCACCTGCAGCTCATCTGTAAACTGGAATAACTATTGTATCTGTCTTCTAAATTGACAGTGAGGATTAAATAACATGTATAGATATTTAAGCTAGTGTCTAGGGCGTAGAAGTGAGTAATAAACCTCAGTGATTATTACTTGGTGTGAAGTGTTCCACTCTGAGCTTCCAGGGTTTATTTTCCATTCATGAAAAGAAATATTCCTGTATCTATCAGAGATTCGAGATTTCTTCTGGCCTGGGGTGAAGAATGGAGATGAAAAGAGTCCTGCACAGAACATTTTGCAATGGGCGAAATATTAACATTCAGACAGCAGCTGGTCTGCAGGTGCTCTAATTAGTTTGGCGAAAGGGTCCAAGATTATTGATCTCAGTGACAGAACCCTAATGAATAGAGGTTTCCATAGTGATAGACTCAGCAATCAGAGCATATGAAATCGAGAATGTCTATGGATTTCTATGGAGCAAATTCACTTTTAAGGAAAAACACTGTGATTCCCTAGAGATGTATGAGGAAATTCCTGATGGGACACTGCTTGATAATTCTGATTCAAAAGCGAGGTGGGGAACCTTCCTCAAAACTAAGGGAAACCAAAACACCCAACGTGGGAGTACAAATGAGCCGCCACTTTTCAAAAGTGAACATTAAGAGTTTCTTTTATAAGTAAAATAATGTTATGCAAAATTCTGTAGAATGTCACACTATTAACATTTTAATTTTTTATGAATAATGAGAAATTTTAGGAGAGAATGAGAACTTCAGTGGAAAAGGCTATTTAAATCTAGTAAACAATTCCCAAATAACATATTACATATTTCATTACCCTGATGCATCCACTCTTAATTTCTTGAAAGCAGTTTGTAGACTCTCCTCTTCTCCATCCTTGGCTTCAGATTTCATTGTGAAAGTTTTTACACTACTATGGATGTTGCCGTTAATACTAAAAAATAAAATAAAAATAAAATGAGCAAAATGAAAACAGTAGGTTCAAAGTATACCTTTTGTTAAAAATCTATATTCCTGATACCATTACTACTTGTTAGGGAGAAAAAAGCAAATTGCTATTTCTAAAAGGAATTTTCAGTATAGACATTTGGGGACTGTACGTTTTATTTCTTAAGAAAAAACAAATAAAGTGATACAGAAACATGTATTTACTGGAACGGATTTTTTTTCTGAAGTATAGTTGACATATTATATTAGTTTCAGACGTACAACATAGTGATTCAACAATTCTGTATCTTACTCAATTATTATGGTAGAATTTAAACTGTCCAAATACTTGATGCCAATATCCTATTACACAGCTTTGAAAACTAGATCACCTGAAATTTATGTTTAAGTATAGTTTTTAACAAGGGGTAAAAATCTGTTCAGTTGTAGAGGTCTAGAAACCTACAGACAAAATGAACTTTGCACTAAAAATAAAAGGAAAAAGCTCAACTACAGCATTCTGATCTTTTAAAATGATACTGAATATTTGTGTAGTCCAACCCTAACAATGCCCGTTAAGTGTAACTTCATGACACATGACAGCATTTCTCTAAAGCAGTTCTGACCCAGGCATCAATATTCATATTCATATGAATATTCACACTCAGATATCGAGATGTTACCATTGTTAAAACAGGATTACAAGTATATTTCAATGATTACTGATTATTCCACACTCTTACCAATAAGGTTGATACCCTCATTTTTTAGCTTCAAATTATTTTAATTATACGAGAAAGAAAATGAATGAACTATGCATGCAACTTGAAAAGATAAAACTTTGCCAAAAGAAAAAGGTGGAAAGTGAAAAATATATATATTTTTCTCTAGATACACCATTAAATGATCTCCACTTAATTAACCAGTTTGATTAATGGAGCTTCTCCATTCTTCTACCTTGGTTTTTATATTTAAACAAAGAAAGGGGGAACAGAGCCCAATCAGAGCAATAAGAGACACAAAAGAGAAGCAGAGAAGTCTGTCAATAAACCCTTTGAAATCTAGATTCCTGATTTTTTCACTAAGGTAATAAATTAGTTAACATCAAATCTGAACAAATATGAATATCCATGAATGTATCACAGGGCCTCAGAAAGAAAAAAGGTAAAACAAAAACCAGAAGATGGTAGATTTATGAAGCAAAGGATTAACTTTACCTTTTCCTTATTTCTAACTTGCTATTCCCCATCTAACCCCCTTCCCCCCCTCCCGCCCCCCAGGCACTCTCAGAAGGAGCAGTGCCTCTCTGGGACCCTTGTAACTTCTCTGATTCCTTATCTGCTCATTTCTCAGGGGTGAGTTTTAGGGTATTGTGAGACCTCTAATATTCCAAAGGTCAGGGTGTCATAATATGTTTGATATAATGTAATCATAGTGTACCAGTGGCAGAATAAAGCAGCAAGGAATTAACACTAATCATTTCTTTTCATTTATTTATTTACTTACATGTAGAAGAAGGTATTTTAGGCAGATCTCTCTGGCAAACACTGAAAACGGTCTCCAAAGAATTCAGCTAGCTTTTACTGCAACTTCTTAAATCAAAAAATTTAAACACACTCCCCACATATATCTTGCTGGTTAATTTAACCAGCACCTCGATTGAGGAAACATTATTAATTCCGTATTTTTCTGGTTTCTAATGCTTTTGGATTTAGAGGGGGATCCTCTCCCAGATACCCATTAATATCCTGTATCTCTGGGGAAAGAGGTAAGCAAAGATCACATATCCTATCCTAATATTTTTGGAAGCTCCACAGTACCTAAAAGAGTGCTACTATAAATTATAAACAAATTATTCCTGCTGGCAGAACTAAATTGAAGTTTGGCTTATAGTTTTCCTCAATTACTTTATTGATACACAGCCAGTCAAATGTTTGACTATTTGCTCTTACAGAGTTAAACATCTGAAGACAGTCTTCCCATCCTTGAAGACCCCACACAAACCCTTTTCTGGGACTCTCTGGAAATCAGTACACATCACATCTACTAAAATTCAGACACTGCTGAATCTTACAGGCAGAAATTCATTCCATCCACAAATATTTACAGAATTCCTACCATATGCTCTAGCACTAGACTGGATGTTAGGGATAGAAGGATAAACCTGACATATACTAGCACTGTGAACCGTATTCCTGTAAGAACTGGAATCTCATTTCTGCCCTACCACTGTGCTAAGAAGCTTTTGCACCCAGATATGTAATTTTTAATTATATAGTCCTAACTTAATTGCACTTCAGGTGACCTCTACGTGTTTATACAAACTTAGCTAACATTCTTGTTGACACACCAAAAGATCTATTATTTGAAAACCAAAAGAGACCAAAATAAAAACTGGCTATAGAGTAAAACTTTAGGGATGAAGTTCTGTCTAAACTATTTTCAGATTTCCAATATTCCGATTATGCACCTTTTCCCTCTGTTATATTAACCCAGAGCAAAGGCGAGTCTTAGACATGACCTTGAGAACTAAATCAGAGCATGTTTGTAATTAATTACAACAGGCTTATTATGTTCCTCTGTATTCCTAGCTTCCCATTCACTCAAATCAAGAGCTGTACAACTAACTCTGGGAAACATATAACTGGTTTGCCCTTTTTCATTAATATTAAATTTGTGGAGACATTTCTTGCCATTTTCACTGCGATGACTTCCTGAAAATGGACAATTCCCAAAGAGATCAAAGTTTGAAGGCCTATTAGAAGTTATTTTGTATTGTTCTAAGTTAAATCACAAGGGCCAATTTAACTTTGCCTCGGATTTTCCCAACCTTTCAAAAATGACAAGTAAAATTCTTCTAAGTTCCTCCATCAAAAGGGCAAATTCCTGGTTTTCTCTGAGTTTCAAAGAACAGCATGTGTCACAATCTTATTTATATCTTGTAGTTTTAAAACCATGACCTCTTAACCTCAAACCTGGATCCAAATTTCCAGGACCCTGAAAAGACCTGAGATGGATCAATAAAGGATTCCCGCGTAAGCGTGTCATCACAATGTTAAAGATTTAGAAACTTTCCCAGCCTCCCAGGAAGCGCGGAGTGCGGGCAAGAAAACCCTGTCCTGCAACCCCCTAAGACACAAACAAGTCTAGGTTGCAACTATCGGCCCCCCCAGACCAAAACACATTCACATCTCTACACATTCTCTCACCCCCTACGCTCCCGATGTGGATAGAGGTAACGCACGGTGTTAATGCTGTCCCGTCGCCAGAATCTGGACCGGTCGCAATTAAACGAGAAGGCAAAGGGTCAGAAATTTGGGCGGGGCGGGGGTGGGGGGGAGTTACTCAGGGAGTGGAGAGCTGTTTAAGGCCTCAGCTCTGCCCGCCTAGGGTCTCCAGCTGGAAAGGTGCCTCTGCGGATGCTCTCCCGACAGAATGAGAGGCTGGATTCGCGCCGAGGCGCAAGGGATGCAGGAGAAGGCGGGAGCGGAGCCGAAGAGGCAGCCAACGAAGCTGGGGCTTGGAAACAAGCGGGAAAGGGCGGGAAGGGGCAAAGGGCGGCCAAGGAAGGCGAAAAGGGGAAGCTACAGCAGGGCGGGAGCGGGCGGAGGGGCGGGACGCGGCGGGCAGCGCGGGGGCGCGGGAAGGGGAAAGAGACCGGAGCTTGGGCAGACCCAGGCCGCGGATGCCGAGGGGGCGCGGAGAGGCCCAGGCCCGGCCCGGCCCGGCCCAGGCAGTCAACGCCGGGGGGAACGACGCGACGAGAGGCGGGCGGGCCCAGGGAAAGCCGCCCGAGGCCAGGCCGGGCCCTCAGGCCGAAACGCGATGCCGCGGCCCCTCCCCGTCATGTCAAGGGACTCACCTCCTCGCAGCTGGGGCGCTCCGGGAATCCGGTCCCGTCAGTTCAGATCGTCTCTCGCAGATCGCAGCTCCTGACTGACCCGGATCCAAACCAGCGGAGGGGCCAGCCCGCGCCTCCCGAGTCGCACTGAGCCTGCGTCACTCAGCCACGCGCTCCGCCCCTTGCTCATGCTCCTCCCACCCCAGTGACTCGGCAGCGCGGCAGGCGGTGGCTGCGCAGGCGCGGGGCGCCGGCCTTGCCTCTCAAATGCCCTGTACCCGCCCCTCTCGGAAGCACGTGCGTGTACGTCATTTCCTGTTATTCTCCTCGCTTAATCCTCGGCGCTCCGCGGGTTCGCTCGGGACGGGAGTTTGGGGCGTGCCCGCTTCCTCTCCGTCAGGTGAGTGAGTAGGCGCTGTTCTTCGCAGTCGCCTAGTCGCCTCGCTTTCCAAGGTCTCCCTGGGTCTGGTGCTCGCCCTGGAGTCGCCAGGGCAACGGAAATTCCGGGGACCGAGTCCGGGGTAGGGGAATCTTCGCGGCACCGGGACCCGGCTGAGCTCTTAGCCCGAGTCTCCTTGGTGCGAAGGAACCCGACGGCCTGCAACATCGCCAGAGCTCGGACGCACACCCCCGTCTCCTGGCCTGCAGGGAAGCGGGGGAGGTTATCAGTCACGGCCAGGGTCACGAATGTGAGGCCGGAATTGGAATGGCTATAATGCCTCTGTTTGACTTGAGACGATTGCTTTTACGTATCTGGGCCTCAGTTTCTCCAATTGTTAAATGAGGAAGTGGACTTTATTCAGCGAATCTCGTTTTTTTCAGACGCGGACTCCTTGGAAATGCTAGTGAGAACTCGACGGAGAAAGGCACCTACGCACTAAATTTTGCAAAAAGGTTTATGGGGCAGTTCACCTAACGAGGTGATTTTAGGGCATCTTTCCATTTGTAGGACTCTGACAGTTGCTCAGATGAAGGGCAAAGAAGAGGTGATGTGTGCAACAGTTGCAATCACCACCCCCCACCCCCCTGCGCGCGGGTTCCCGGGACTGATTCTGTTGTTGTAGCTGTGCCTCTCCGCATTCCCGTGCCCGGGTTAAACATTGTATTTCTCCGAGCTTTGCGGAAAAGATAGCTTTTCCTTAATAGAATTGGTTGGAGTTGGTTCTGGCCCAACACTACGGTGAGGGTTGTTACCTGAGCCAAAACTGGGCCCTCCCACCCTCACCCCCTGATATTTAGGTATGTCACCAAACTAGATAGGCTGCTGGAAGTAATTTAGTCTGTCCAACTTAACTACAGCCAGACCTTGGAATGCCTGACCCATGTCTGGGAACGGAATCGACAGGTCATTGTATAAGGATGTCAAACATAAAGTATGATGTAGTGGGCTGTGGGTAAAACATTTTAAGTTCTCCTTGTTCCTGCCAGAGGCTCATTAACTGATAAGGGATGAAAAAAATCTGTTAATTGTGAAGTTCCAACATCAAACCTAATAATGGCTAACCTCTACCATGCAGCAGCAATGTGCATGTTCTCTCATTTAATATTCTTATGACTTTATACATTTTACAGATGAGGATACTTGGGACTCAGATGTTAGATCCCTTGTCTTATCTAGCTCCCCTTGTCCTGTCACCCAATGCTAGTAACTAATTGAGTCAGGATTTAATCTGTCTCAGAAGCCTGTCCATCCACTGCTACCCATTTCTCAGCAACTCTTAGAAAAGAATAAAAAAGAGGAAAATGGGCTGCATTTTTTCCATCTGGAATTGCAGAGTGAGTTGCATCAAGACTAAATATGTGTTATTAAGCTGAAAATACTGCTTCTGGTAAAACTGCCGCATACTTGAAGGCAAGGACTATAGATCAGTCATGATCCCCGAAGCCCGGCAATTCCTGGAGGTTAGCTGCGAAATACAGTTTTGGTGAAATCTTCATTCTACCTTATTTCCTTCCATTATGGCATTAAATACTAACAACCAAAAAAATTTTAAATGTTTCCTGTAAGCCTATCTCCATCATAAAGTCAGATCCTTTCTGTGAATGTGGCTTATTACTCAGGGAGTATTTGGAAGGCAGGAACCTCTGGGGAATATGTCCGAAGTCCATTAACTCACATGACCTGCTAAGGCCTAAAATTTCAAGTCGTCACAGACAGGCCTGGCTCACTATGTGGTACTTCATGACAGAATGAGATAGGGAAGCTGCAAAACATGTGATCTGAGGGAACAAAAAGCCAGATATGCCTCCTCTATTAACAACACTAGGAGGGTCTTTCCAACCCTGGAAAAAGCCCTGATTTATGTGCAGACTTTATGTATTTAGGAAATTGACTAGGTATTAACTTAATGCACATGGTAATGTCATTTCATCAGAAAGCTATGGTAGTTATAAAATTCCTTTAGCAGTGCTTCCTATTCTATGTATCTTATAACTGATTGAATAGAGGACTTCATTTCGTCAAATTATACTGCAAAAATAATCAATATGCATGGAAGATAACTTTGATTTAAAAAAAACAACAACTTTGGAAAAGGCAAGTTCAGAACCTTCAAAAAAATTTATTTTCCCAACCATGTGGCTGCCATCCTACCAGTTGGTAATCTGGTATAGTTGCAGTAAATGTTTCAAGGCTCAAAAACATTATTCCTTACCTTGATACAGTTTTAAAAATGACTTTGGAGTAGAGGATGGTGATGATAATGATCATTTGTATCTTGATTTACAAGGACTGTCTCATTTAATCTTTGTAACCACCTTGCAAAGTCGTTGCTTTTATTTTGTCGGTTTTACAGCTGAGTAAACTAACGTTCAGAGCAGTCAGACAACTCATCCAAGGTACATAGCTTGGAAGTGGCAGAATTGGGATTCAAATCTAGGCCATCTGACTCTACACCCACCTTCCTGGTCACTGAGTTAGGCCACATTTCTTAGCCTCTACCCATCTTCCCCTTACACACCCTAACTAGATCAGGCATACTTGCTTTCACCTGGGAAATACATTGGGCTTGAAGAATTGTGCTGCCTGGGGTGTGGGACTGTGTTCCAGTTGCACTTGACTTGCCTGTTCTTGAACTTACCAGGCACATTTCCCCCTCAGGTTTTTTTGTATTTGCTGTTCCCTCTGCTTGGAACATTGTTACCCACAACTCCCCTCTTCATTCAAGTCTCTGCTCATATCAGTTCCGCATCAGGGCCTTTCCTGGGTACCCCAAAAGCCCCTTCCTCTGTGGCCCTTGATTGGCTTTATTTTTCATTACAGCACTTACAGTACCTGGCAATGTATATTTGTTACCACTCCCCTCACTGGAATAGAGTGAGCTAAGAACAGAGACTATCTCCTATCAGTACTTTCCTCTTTGACTCTTAGGTGATATTTCCCACAGTTGAGCCCTCTGGGAAAAAAATGGATGTGGCTTATAATTGACAGCTGTGTCCTGGTAGCATTTATTTTTTTTCTTGACGATACCTTCAATAAATGGGGAGTCTAAAATAGCAGTGTCTTAGAGATGATGAAAATACAGCCTATGCTCAAGCCCCAAACACTTGCCTGGCACAGAGCTGGCACTCAGTAATTCCTTATCAAGTGAAAGCATTGAAAGTTCGCCATGTGCCAGAAACTATTTAAATATTTGTAATCCTCCACCATTATCCTGTTAGGAAATACTTCTGTTATCAAAGCAATCCAGTAGTGCGGAATAAATGTGTGGTGTCATTTTGGAAGTCTGGGAGAGGGAAGAGAGCTGCGTCCTGGTCTCTGTCGTGGGACTGCAGTGTGTCTGGTTGCCTGGTTGGTCCTCAGTTCTTTCTCTTCTTTCTACAGACTTCAGTGAATATGTGCTGCTTGCCCCATGCTATGTATAAGCAGAGGCACAGGGTGCCCTGTGGGCCCCCAGAAGGGTTGTCTAATCCTGTCTGGAGATGTATGGGGATGTCTCAGACAAGGCTTCCTGGAGAAGGTTCTGTCTAAACTTGAAAGTCAGACATTGATCTGGGACGTGGGAAAGGCCAAGGATCAGACTGGAGAGAGCCCAAGCCAACTCAAGGAGAGTCGTGTTTAATTGCTTGCATTTTGCCCCTAAGCAAAATAGTGACGTGCCCAAGGACCATTTCTATCCCTCTGGCAGCCTCTTGGAAGGTAGATGAGGAAGAAGGGGAATGTAAGAAAGGCCAGTCTGAAGACATTTGAATTAGTGTAAATGAAGGTCAGAACTGGGACAGCGGCTGAAGGCGGGAGTGGTACCTAAGGGGACACAGCATCTAAGATTAGTGGGACTTGGCTGGGCATGCTGGTCAGAGAGATATCTGACCTAAGTGAATGAGTGGACAGTAGGTGGCGCCATTCACTAGGGAGGGCCATCCAGGAAGCCAGTAAGTTTGGGGCATTGGGGATCAGGAGCTTGAAGTGCAGGTGATAGCAGGAATCCCATCATGAAGCATCTTCATTTTAGAGGCCATGTCAGGGGGCTTATTTTCAGAATTGGGACTATGGAAGAGAAGAGAAATGACCATTTTATTTTAAATGATTACTCTAGTAATCACTGGATGGCACAGTGATCCAGGCCTGAGTTGGCAGTGATGTAAAGAGCAGGTGGCCATAGGACTGGAGAGCAGGGTAGCAGATTGAAAGTTTAATACATCAGGCTTCCATGGGAGATTATATATGAGCAGGGTGGGCAGTGAGCGAAAGTGGATAATGAAAATCTGCTTTCTGGTTTGAGCCACTGATTAGGTATTGTTGCCTATTTCTGATGTCACCCTACTGAATCCAGTTGGCAGCGAACAGATGGAGAACAACATTTAAATGGGGGATAGTAATAAAAGCTCATACTCTTACAGCTCTGGCTGGCTATCAGCAAACTCAGTCTGATCCTCTCAACAGTCTCACGAGGGTACCATTATCATCTTCATTTTCCAAATGAGGAAACCGACAGAGAAGCACTGTGACTTTTCTGAGGTCGCACAGCTAGGAAGTGGGCGGCTGGAATTTGAACCAAGGCAGTCTGGCTGAAGACTGCTCTGACTGCCTGCCTGGAGTGAGATGCCTCTAAATGAGGAGCTGAGTTTACACTCACTGAACCTGAGAGATCTGTGGGGCGGCCCCGTGGAGGTATCCGAGGCACAGGCAGATACATGGCACTGGGTGGGCACAGTCTGCACCTTACGTCCTGACTGTTGGATCCCAATGATGTATGACCTCTGCAAAACAACAACTGAAAATGTAAACACTAGGAGTCTTTACAAGGCTGTTGAGCTAAGCTTTTACGGACTCACATTTACTGTATCTTCCAGTTCACAGTGGCTGGCTTGAGTTTTTTAATTTGAGTTAAGTCTTGATAAGTCTTCAACTTACTCTACATTTGAACTGTGATTTTATGGTTTCCCGGCTCAGCCTAACTCCAGGAATTCTTTCCTTGCCCTGCGTGGTCTCTTAACCAACTTCCCTCTCAAACGTTGACATTTAGCTATAATTTGTCAGGGTGTTTCTTCATTCTCTGCTATTACATTCGTGAGGGTCTAATTCCGCCTGAGGGAGAAAGAAAAGGTTTCACCAGAAAGGTGCACCTGTGTCCTCAGAAGCTGTTGGCTATGAGGTCTTCTTCTGCATCCGTTCCTCTTGGCCCGTCTCTACAGCCATTCCCTCCCCTTCTTTCTGAGACCAGTCTCTACTCTGACACCACTTTGGTTCCCATCCTGCCCCCTGTTAAGGGAACACTCCATTTTTCCATACATGGAGACACATACGGTATCTTTTCGCATCCTTTAAAACATAAAAACAATGAGAAAAAAACCCAAACCCACAAAGTCCCCTTCTACCCAGACCCCCCCTAAAGCTCCTGTCCTTTTCTCACCCTTAAAGCCATAGAGTCAGTATCTCTACTTCCCTTGTTCTCTCTCTCTTCAGCCCACTACAGCCCAACTTCCATCCCCCCCAAAACCCTTCCTGCCAAGGTCGCAAGTAACTTCCTTGTTGCTGAATCTAGTCGCCTCTTTCTCAGTACTAGGTTGCTTGAGTTCTGAGTACTGATGCTGGACATGACCTCCTCCTTAACTCCAGTCCCCTTCTGGCTTCTGTGGCCCTGCTCTCAGCTGCCCCCCCCACCCACCCAGCTGCTGGTCCTCAGGGGTCCTCAGGGATCCTCTCATCTCACGTCCTCATCCAGGATGATGCTCTTTCTGAGAGGAGAAAAATCTGTGGCTCTCTTGGAAAAGATATCAGGAAGGTCACTCAGCAAACAGGAATGGTGAATAACCAGGCCTTCTCAGACCGGAGACCAGAGCCTCTGCCAGCTGCCAGGAATTCCCAGGCAGCTTTTCTGGGGCATCGTCATCAGAGTGATTTAGGCCCGTTTTTCATTCTTCTGTGCCCCTTGGCAATAGTCGAGCTCTTTGGCGCCTTAGCAGCAGCAGATTTTACCCACTGCTGCTCTGGTCCAAAACTGTGCAACTTTCTGTGTTTCACTCCTCCCACCTGGATCTCAGACTCCATTCTCCCAGTCCTTGGTTTGGGGTGGGGAGGGGAGAGACTTGCCTCTCTTCCAGTTCATATACTGTTGTGCACAAATACTCAGTATTTCAGGGTTTTCTCCCCTCCCTCTTCTCCTTTCATCCTAACCTCCACCCCAAGTCAGCAAGGGGGGTGAGCAGCAAACAAGCTTTGTGGTTCAGATGTGTTCCCTTCCCGTTGCTGGTCTTCCCTGCCATGCGGCTGCTCTAGACTTATCCCTTGGCATTATGGATTTTGGTGGGACCCGCCAAGACAGGGCTGGCCCGATTTCCTTCCTGAGCAGAGTCATGAACATTGCCAGTGTTTCTAGTCGTGAGCTCTTCGTGTACCACAGTCCTCTCAGCTTGTCTCCTGACCTTTCCTGGTCCGCTGAGCACCTCCCTGGGGCAGGTGTATACTTCCAGATTTCCCACATGGCACACGGTGGAAGGGGAAGGAGAGAACTGCCCTTGTCCACCGCCTCATCTGGGGCTGCTTTTACAGCTGAGGAGCCACCTTGGTGCTGCAGCCCAGCCAGTGGGAGTGTTCCCTGAAAGGCCAGTGCTCTCCCTTGGCTCTGCTTAAGGAATGGGGCACCAGCCTCCTCCAAACCTAAGTGCCTCTGAGCCCCACGCAGGGGATTTGGCCTTTAGGGAGGGCATACTGGAACACTTGTCCTGCTTTTTCTCCCGGGGAGGCCCAGAAGGCCATTTTTCCCTTCCCGCTGTATGGGAGCTTTAATCTGACAGTGTGTCATCTCCACACTGTGGCTAATGGAAGATCTCTATCCTCTCACCCCCAATTTGTGTTCTTGATCTACAAAGAGTTAGGAAATTCGGAAATCTTTTTTCCTCACTCAAAAGCCAGATTTTAAGACTCTTATCTCACTATGGACTCAAGAAAATTGAATTTCATACTCAGAGCTGAACAATGGCTCCCAAGCAGCAAAGGCCATTCACTAAATGGCTGGGGCAGTGCAGGCCTGCTAGGAATCACGCAGGACTTAAAACAGTAGTATGGGTTTGACCTCAAGAAATGTTCTCTCCGGGACGCCTGGGTGGCTCAGTTGGTTGAGCAGCTGCCTTCGACTCAGGTCATGATCCCAGCGTCCTGGGATCGAGTCCCACATCGGGCTCCTTGCTCGGCAGGGAGCCTGCTTCTCCCTCTGCCTCTGCCTGCCACTCTGTCTGCCTGTGCTCGCTCTCTCCCTCTCCCTCTCTCTCTGACAAATAAATAAATAAAATCTTAAAAAAAAAAAAAAAAGGTTCTCTCCTTTAGAGAGCTAGACACTTTGCTCACCTCACCAGACTACAGAGAACAGGTAGGGCATTTCTCCAAAGGAAAAGATGGGTTGCTATTACCCACAGAAAGGGATAGAGGGAACGGGCAGGTGGAAACAGTAAATGTCTTCCACAGCTTTGGTGATAACTGCTTGCTCTTGACACCACTTCTAGATCTTCAGCCCATATGTCCCCGGTCAGGGAACAAGGCTTCCTATCCCCTTCAAGGGGCCCTCTAGCTGGACTAAGAATCAAATTGACCTAAGACAGATTAACAGGAAAAAATCAAATTTAATAGTGTACGTGCAAGGAATCTACACAGACAGGCAAAATGAGGTCTGTGTGCCATCCTGAACTAAAGAGAAGAGGGTCGGAGCCGGGGACTGCAGAGGAGAGGTATGTACTTCACGGTGGGAAGAAAAGAGAATGTTGGTGATTAGATGTTTATCCTGCTCTGCAGATGGGTTACTCACATAAACTTTACTCTGCTATTAACTCCCATTCTGGGAGAAACCCCCGGTTTAGATTCTTCTGTAGAGTTAAGGGAGGGGCAAAAATTCCTCTTGACCCCACAGGGTCTCCATCGCCTTTAGCTCACAATAATCTTCATGTCAAAATGGCCATCTTGGGACGGCCTGTTCGCGGCCCCTGGCCCCGCCACCCCACCTCTGTGTCCTCTGTCCTTCTGCTTGTCTCCACGTGGATGTCCCACAACACCTGGTGAAGTGAGATGTGTTCAGCATCTACCAGCTATCTTTCCTCTAAGCCTAGTCTTCTGGCCTTTCCTGATCCCTTTCCATGGTATCAGATCAAACCGGATCTGACTCGCCACCTCCCATCCATCTGGCTCCCAGGTAATTTAATAACCCTTATACTCTGGAAGTATTATTGATGTGTTATTATATTTTTTTTAATAAAAGCTACTTTTAACAAAAAAAAATGTACCTCTATAGAAAATGTGGAAAATATAAAGAAGAAAAGTATATGTTGTTCAGCCCCAGCACTTGGGGATGACCACGGCAAGCATTTTGTCCCAGTGCCACAGAGTGCCTAAGAGCCAGACTGGCTCTGTTAGCAATCAGGCCCCCCGTCCGCCCTGGTGTGCAGCCCTGGACGTGCTGCCCGAGCCTCTGTGCCTCAGCGTGCTCCTCTAAGAAATGGGGGTAATGCGAGTACCCACCTCAGAGGGCTTGGAGAGTGTTGCATGAATAATGGGTTGAGACACTGCCTGGCTTCCAGCATCCAGAATGTCGTAACTGCTGCTCTTGTTATAAATGTATATATGTTAATTACTGATAAAGTGTGTTTACAGATTAATATTCTCCTTCTTTCCATTAACTATTGTAAACATATTCCAGGTCACAAAATATTCCTCAGAAACGTGATTTTAATGACTGTATAACAGTCGATTACTTAAATATATTCATGATTTCTTCTGTAGTTGACTTTTCCTCTAGTTTGGGACAGTTGGGGTAGGTATGTTTCTCTAATAACTCTGAGCCGAAAATGCTTATTTATGTGTATATGTACATTAAAGTGTGTATTTGTGTGTGTCTGTATCTTCATCTGACTCTATGTCTGATGATTTCCTTAGAATAGGATTTTACACCTGAAGAAGGGACGAGCTGTTTGAAGTTTCCAGTAAATGAGAAATTGCATAAAGGCAAGGTTATCAAGCACACACACTCGGGCCACCGCACCACCGTCTCCAGCAGTGAGATGAGCTTGCGCCTTTACCACATTTCACTGGGCTGGTAGGAGGCAGAACCTTGCCCTGGGTGCTTCTGCAAACATTACTTTGTGTAATATCAGAAATCTAAGTGAGCTTTCCCATAAGCCCTGGATGGACATACTAACTTGCTTCATGCCTAGTCCGTTTTCCTGTGGGTAGAAATATAATCCAAGGTGCTGGCAATACACTCCATTGGGTTTTCTTGTTTCCCTGCTCCTCTGCCCTAAGATGATTAACATTTGGCACCTCTCCCTGGTGACAGAACAGGTCCCAGAGCCCAGTAAAAGGTTCGATGGGAACCTGGCTCAGGTAAGGTACTAGCTTAGTTGGACTGACCCATTTTCTGAACTCTTCTCAACCTATAGCAGCATACTGCAAATCTTTCACGATATTTCAGGTTTGGATTTCCACTCAGTGTCTTCCCTCTTGTAGTGACCCCAGGAGTGTTACTCTAACCCCACAGGAAGAGAGCTAGAGTTTTATTTTGCTAAAATAAAACCAACAAATATTTTTAAGTGTTTTCTATTTTATGAAATGCATTTGCAAACGTGATTCCTTTGAGCCTCAAAACAATCCTGGGAGTTAGGAACATTTATCTCCATTTTACAGATGAGGCCCAGAGAGGAGAAGCCACTGGTTGAGCTGGTGAGTCACAGGGTTGGATCTCAAATTCCTCGTCTTCCTAAAACATGATGTCTTCAGCAAAGGAGAGCCAGGAGGAAAACGACCTTGGCAGAGGAGTACCAGCTTTGCTTGAAGGAATAAGAGCTGAAGAAAGGTTGAAGGAGTAGAGGCCACAAGCAGGGGCACTTGAACAGGGCAGGCTTGTGAAGCCCACGGTTGTGAGAGCCTGTGGCTGGACCTGCTCCCGTGACTTTGGGGGAGTGGTCCTTGGGGCTCCAGGGATGTGGGCCCTTGGGGAATCATGGCACTCCCGGAGTCTCTGTCTCCCCATTTGCAGGATGGAAATAACTACTCCGTCTGCCAACTAGAAGAATTTGCTTTGAAGATCTGGTGCTGTGGGGACTCTGATGCTGCCTTGGGATTTTCAACATGCAGGGCAACCCTTTAAGCTGGGTTTTCTTGCTCTAGGTGAGAGCAGGCAGGACTCCCAACCATGGTCCCTCTCTTTTTCTTCTGGTTTCCTTTTCTTCTTTTGATTTTTATCTTTATTATTTTGCAATGTCCTTGTTATAAAGTGATACAAGTGATTCTGAAATATTTAAAATAGAGATGGAAAATCCCAGATGTTCCCCCTGTACCCTCCATCCTACGCTACAGAAAGGATAGCCACAGTTTGTGGTTTAGTGCACTTTCTTCCAGGCTTTAAAAACGTATCCAAGGGCGCCTGGGTGGCTCAGTGGGTTGTGGTCTGCCTTTGGCTCGGGTTGTGGTCTCGGGGTCCTGAGATCAAGCCCTACATCGGGCTCTCTGCTCGGCAGGGAGCCTGCTTCCCCCTCTCTCTCTGCCTGCCTCTCTGCCTACTTGTGCTCTCTGTCTGTCAGATAAATAAAATCTTTAAAAAACAAACAACATGGGGACGCCTGAGTGGCTCAGTTGGTTAAGCAACTGCCTTTGGCTCAGGTCATGATCCCAGAGTCCTGGGATCGAGTCCCACGTCGGGCTCCTTGCTCGGCAGGGAGCCTGCTTCTCCCTCTGACTCTGCCTGCCACTCTGCCTGTGCTCACTCTCTCTCTCTCTCTGACAAATAAATAAAATCTTAAAAAAAAAGAATTTAACATGTATCCATACATATTCTGATGCAGGTATTTTTCTATACGTACACACACACTCTTATTCATACAATTTTGTTCTTTACATTTTATAAAAACGTTTTCTACACTCTCCTGCACCTTGCTTTTTTCCCCCATAAACAATTTTTTTAAAGATTATTTATTTATGAGAGCAAGAACGGGGGAGGAGCAGGGGGAGAGGGACAGGCAGCTCCCTGCTGGGCAGGGAGCCTGACATGGGGCTCAATCCCAGGACCCTGAGATCATGACCTGAGGCAAATGCTCAACTGACTGAGCCCCCCAGGTCTCCCCCCAACCCTCAATAACAATTTTGTCTTGAAGACCTGTCTATATCAGGCCTAATTCAGTTATATGTCTGGACAGACATGTTGCAGCCAGATAGATAGACAGATATTTAACCAATTTCCTACCAATGTTATTTATGTCATTACCAGTTTTTAAAATATTACCAATAGTGCTGCATTAACCACGAGTGCCATTGTCCGTTATTATCGTTAGTGCTTATTGAACAAGTTTGTACTTGTTCCTTGTGACACAAAATTGTTTTTTAAAGATTTATTTATTTGAGAGATGAGAGAATGAGCAGGAAGGGAGGGGCAGAGGGAGAGGGAGAAGCAGCCTCCCCGCTGAGCAGGGAGCCTGACAATGTGGAGCCCGAACCTAGGACCCTGAGATCATGACCTGAGCCGAAGGCCGAGGTTTAACTGAGCCACTCAGGTGCTCTGTGACACAAATTTTAATATCTGGCAAGTATGCTAAACTGCCAGATTCCACTCCCACCAGTGGTGTTTGGGGTGTCCATTTGCCTACAGGGGCTCTTGGCAGAGGGTCATTTTGCACCCCCCCCCCGCCCCAGCCATTTGACAATGATTGGAGATAATTCTTGGTTATCACAGCCCAGGAGGTAGTGCTGGAGATGCTGCTGGTACTGGAGGAGGGCGGTTAGAGGCCAGGGTTGCTTCTAAATGTCGTACAGGAACACAGGAGAGCTGCCACCACAAAGAATTATGTCAGGAGTGCTGAGGTTCAAAAGCCCTGGCCTACACCCTTGTTGGAGATGGCCATTTTTTAAAGCTTGCCTCTCTGGTAGTTTAAAAAATGATACTTTATTTTGTACCTGTTTAGGAAAATGGAGTTATATTTACCTCTTACATTATGTGTTATTTGAATTTGTTATGATTAATGTGTCGTATTTTTATAATTTCCTTGCAAACCACTGAAGATTTTTTTTTTAAATCAACTCCTCTTTGATTATTACTATGCAGTCTGTTCTTAAGATTTAGTCGTGTAGGGGCGCCTGGGTGGCTCAGTGGGTTAAAGCCTCTGCCTTCAGCTTAGGTCATGATCTCAGGGTCCTGAGATCGAGCCCCGCATCGGGCTCTCTGCTCGGCAGGGAGCCTGCTTCCTCCTCTCTCTGCCTGCCTCTCTGCCTACTTTTGATCTCTCTCTGTCAAATAAATAAATAAAATCTTAAAAAAAAAAAAGATTTAGTCGTGTAAGTGCCTGTTTTGTCTTCTCCTTGGTAAGGTGTAGAAAGAACTCCTCAGGGTGGCCAGTGAGAACCTTTCAGTGCTTTAGGTTCAAGTCTCTCATCATCTGGCCTTCAGAATTCTCTGCTGCACTTCCAAAACACCTTTTCCAGGGGACATCCAAACCCAGGAACCGCCTCCGAGAATCATCTTAGCCCAGATATACTCTTTATCACAGACCAGGGCCCTACAATGAAATGTATTCTGTAGCTGACCTTAGGATACCCGAAATATCCAGCATGGACTCATCTGCCCAGCCAGGAAAAAAAAAAAAAAAAAAAGAAAGAAAGAAATCCTTATGCTCACTTCTCAGCTATGAAACTTGAGATCCATTCACCCTGTGAATTTTGTAGCGTGTCACACACAGCTCAGCCCGGTCCCTGGTGCTTCTGCAGAGCCTGAAGCCGCTGCTATAGGTTCTGGGGCAGCATGAAAGCTTTCACATTCCCTCTGCTGGGTCCTGTCAAATGGGAAAGGAGAGGATCCTGGTCCTAAACCCTGCTCACTATAACAAGGACTCCTGGAGAAGTGGCCTACACGTTGTACTTGGCTCAGAGAAGCCAGAACCAGACTGGAGGAAGCATCCATGGAGAACTTCTCAACAATCCTGGATGCTCCCAAGAAAATATCCCATGTGGCAGAAATGGCACAGACTTACCTGCAGCCTTTGCAGATCCCCCAACAGCAGACTTTCAAAGTGGCCCTGGTGCCAGGGACAGGCTTCTGCCCAAAGTTCTGTACATTTGATCTGCAGCCCGTTGTGGTTTTCCAGTAAGCAGCGGCATATGTGCAGGCTGCCTGGTCTGATGTCTCTGGAGTCTACAGAAATCCTGCCCGAGAAATGAAATATCCGACCCGTGAAGCCATGAATGCCGGAGACAGCCTGCATTACTGACTTACTGACTTAGTGAGAGAAAGCAGTAAGAGGTTCACAGTGGGAAGGGCAGGGAGTGATGTATAAGAAAGAACACCTGGGGCGCCTGGGTGGCTCAGTCGGTTGGTTAAGGGTCTGTGTTCTGGTCAGGTGATGGTCCCAAGGTCGTGGGACTGAGCCCTGAGTGGGGCTTCCTGCTCAGTGGGGAGTCTGCTTCTCCCTCTGCCCCTCTTCCTGCATGTGCTCTGTCTCTCTCAAATAAATAAAATCTTTAAAAAGAAAAAAA
This sequence comes from Mellivora capensis, assembly GCA_004024625.1. Classification (NCBI taxonomy): domain Eukaryota; kingdom Metazoa; phylum Chordata; class Mammalia; order Carnivora; family Mustelidae; genus Mellivora; species Mellivora capensis. Next base: position 86,537 of record PISX010002297.1, read on the forward strand.
AACCCACCCCCCTGCAAGTCAGGGCCTGAGTTCTGCTCTTGCCTCATCTATCCTGGGACAGATAAATCACTTTATTTCTCTGAGTCTCAGCTTCCTTGTTAAGTAGTTATTGGAAGCATTCACTCTGTTCTTCCATGTGCAGTTTTCTCAAATAATAACATCACCAACTAGGTAAAGCTGGCTAAAATAAGAGATCTAAAGTAGAGTTTAAAACCAATCCAATGCCTGCAGGTCAGTTTTTCTTGTTCAAAAGTAATAGATGTTCAGAACCGAAAAAAAGTGCCAAGCACAGAGTAGATCATAGAGAACACTCACCTGGACACCATGCTGTTGGCATCTTGTTGGGATGCTTCCAGATAAGACGTTCTTAACTTGGGGCACCTGGGTGGCTCAGTGGGTTAAGCCTGCCTTCAGCTCAGGTCATGATCCCAGGGTCCTGGGATCGAGCCCCACATTGGACTCTCTGCTCAGCAGGGAGCCTGCTTCCCTTCCTCTCTCTCTGCCTACTTGTGGTCTCTGTCAAATAAATAAATAAAATCTTAAAAAAAAAAAAAAAAGACGTTCTTAACTTGGATTGGTGGATGGGCTTTGCAGAGGAGAGCCCCTGAATGATTTAATAACCATCCCCCTTCGTGGGCCATTTAGGATCTATGAGTTGTTTTTCCATTACAAAGAACATCAGGCAGATACAAACTGGATGAAAAAGAATTAGCACTTAATGAGAAAGCAAGCAGAAAAATGGACAATTTGAACACCTGACAAAGATGCTTTAAAGAGCACGAAGGGATGCCAAATTATCCCACAGCGTTCAAAAGTTGCCAATGAGAGACAAATAGATTAATGCTCATGTTCAGCCATTTGCGTTTAAGTTAACAAGTATTTACTGGACAGATGCCGTTGTATCTGTGCCAGGTGCTGAGAACTCTGCAGGCAGCCCAGCCGCTGACCTCATGGCTTTCAAACTAGTGGAGACCAACATGGAAATTATTTCACACACAAACAGTCATTTGTGTTTAAGCAAACTGCCTTCATGCGTGATTGGTGCATTAGAACCCTAAATCATCTCCCTCCCCAGGCTCTTCTCCCTGACCCGGCCTCCCCGCCTCTGAGAGGCCTGCCGGTCTCAGCTCACATCCAATCCAGACATTGCCTCTGAGTGCCCCTGCATGAAGGCCATTCTGTCCTCTTTGGGGAACAGGAAGCTTACGACCCTCGATTTGGCCCCTGCTTCTCTGAAAATGTCCCTATGTTGAACTGCAACCCTCTTCCCTGTAGCTTCCTCTGATTGGCCCCAGAACCTCAAAAAACAGGCTTTCTTCTCCAACCTGCAGACCTAAAGAGCTTTAGATCTTCAGGTGAAGCACCCAGTCCCATAGTCTGCCCCCAAGACAGAATCCAGCATCTGTGACATCCTTCCCTGGAAGAAAGGGCCTGCGAGTCCCCTGTTGATTCATCAGACCGTGCGCATGCCCAGACCAAGCAAAGTGTCCATGAACAGATGGTCACGGCACGGGGGAAGCGAGGCCCAGACCTTTGAGGACAGATTATGCTAGTGACACTAGAAAACCTCCTGCAAGCTTGGGGAGGGTAGATGGGGGTGGAGAGAAGATGAGCCAGCGCTGATTGGAGGACCTAATCTGCTGTCCTTCCAAAAAAGAGCCTGTGTGCCTAGAGCAGGCGCGTATCTCCTGGGGATTTTAATTCAGTGGGTCTAGGGGAGAACCGGAGATTCTGCTTATAAGCTCCCAGAGATGTACTGATACTTCAGAGGACACTTTGAGCAGCAGAGCCCCAGGGCAGTGGTATCAGAATACCCTGGAGGAGCTTTAAAAATATGGAAAGTTGGGCTTACCCCAAACCTACTCATCAGTCTTCTGGTCCATTTATTGAGAAGGTCTCATCCTAGACTGTACCTTAGACTCACTTGAAGAGTTTTTAAAATGCTGACTCTCACTTATTGATCTCTCTCTCTCTCTCTCTCTTTCTCCTTCTCTCTCCCTCTCGCTGCTTTAGTTTGAACAACTTACCAGCCTAATTTGGTGTGGGAGCAGAGGGTCCCATCCCTGGCTACACATTAGAGTCATGTGGGAGTATTATAAAATGTCAGCATCAGGACCCCTCCCGGCAGGACCACTGAATCAGAAATCTGGGGGTTAGGGCCAAGAGCTCAGCATTTCACAAAGCTCCCCAGATGATACAGCCCCTGGTACAGAGTCTGAGAGAAGAATCCTCTGGGGTTCTGGATGAAAATACAGGTCACCACACTCTCCCCCAAACATTCTGAGACTTGTATGTTTAACAAGTACCATGGGTGATTCTTAGGAAACAGCAAGGTTGGGAAACACTTAGGTGGAGGAAAGGTCCCTGGATGGGATTCAGAAAAATCTGACAGTGCTCCTCGCTGCAAGACTTCTCAGAGGTCACTAAGGCTCTCTGAGATTCATTTCTTCATCTGTAAAATGCAGAGGACGGTAATGGCTTGGGGCAGAGATGGATAACTGCCCCAGAGGTCTGCATAGCTGGTCTAAAGGACAGTTCTTGTTGGAAACTGTCACAGGTCAGAGACTGCATTTCCCAACTCTCCTCTGCATTTGGTGAGGTGGCCACAGGACTGAGTTCTGGCCAGTGGAACAAGGGTGTAAGGAGAGCTGCTACCCATTAAAACCTCCCACAAGTTCCTCTGCTCTCTGTATTCATTATGTGCCCACTGGATCGCAATGCCCTGGGTGATCTTGGAAGCCACATGGGAAAGTTGACAGCGAAACTCCCTGCCCTTCCCCCCACCCCACACCTACTAGTAAATGGACTTTGTGTGAGTGAAAAATAAACTTCTGCATAAAGCCCCTGTGGTTTCTCTCTTTCAGCTTCCAGTGCTGTTAACTACCATACTGCCCCTAGGATTGTGGCAAAAATTATCTCGTGCAGAGGCTGCAAACTGACAATGCAAGGGCTTAGATGCAACCCACAGATATGTTTTCTTATTTCTGTGCCAGCCAGGTTTTTTCTTTCTTAACACATTTTAAAATGAGAGATTTCATATGAACATCTGGATCTCCAGGTTCTTGAAAACCTGGAATGCCTGGCAGCCATGCTTGCAGTCCGCTCCGGGAGGGATTGGCTGGAACAGGGAGCAGCCAGCTGTATGTTCAGTGGGACCCGTGCTCTCCTAATCTGCCATGCTCCCCACCACACCCCTGCGGCATTTCTGGGGTCCCTGTGGCTTCCTGAGCCAGCAGGCCCTCAGGTAATAGATGTAGACATTAGATGCAATCACTGTTGGATGGAATTAGATGATTAGATGCAATTCACAGCAGATTTCTTCAGGCAACTTCTAACTCCCAGGAAAACCATTCATCCTGCCCAAAATTTGGAAGCAAAATGTTCTGAGTCATCCTTTCAGGCTGAAGGATGTCCTCCACCCCCACCCCAGCCCACCCATGGCCGTGGCCTGTTCGGGGTCTGCTGTGGAGGCAGTGGTGTGTGGAGAAAAGGGCTCAGGTCAAGTAGACCCAGATCCCAAGCCCAGCTCTGCTGCTTTCTAGTTGATGACTGGGGGTCAGGCAGTTTATGTTATTTATTTTAGAGAGAGCATGAGTCGGGGGAGGAGTGGCAAAGGGAGAGGGAGAGAGAGAATCTCAAGCAGACTCCACATGGGGCCCAGTCTCATGACCCTGAGATCATGACCCGAGCCAAAATTAAGCGTCGGAAACTTCCTTAACGGAGACACCCAGGCGCCCCGCCATGTAACCGCCTTGGCTGACTATCCTTCTACAACTTACATAGTTTAAAAATTGAATGATGTATACTTTTTTGGTAACCTGCTTTTTTTTTCTTTTCATATTTCAAGTATTCTAGTAACCCTTGCTAAATAGAATTTTTAGAGTAGCTCATGTAATTTTAACCTGTTTTTAATTGTGATCTTTATATTGTATTCTTGCTCATTTAGCGGATGGAAATTGTTCCATGTCCATATGGTATGGACATATTCGATGTATCTAATCCCCTATTGTGTGGACACTTAGAACTCCATTTTCTACGGACTTGGGTGTTAGTGCTTGACTTTGGGCTAATAGCTTCATTCACCTGAGCATCAGTTTCCCCATCCGTGTTATCAGGATAGTAACAATATAACTTCACTTGAGATAATGACTAAAAAGTGCTTAGCACAGTGTCTGGCACATGGGAAACCCTCCTAGCTGTTATTGTAATGACATATGTATTATAATCCACAAGTAGCAGGCCCAAGGGAGAAGTTCCCCGAGGCTCTCCATCTCACTGTGTACTGAGATGCCTTCACATTCAAGGCAACCTGTTGGTGGCTGAGTCCATCCCCGGTTCACACGCAGAGGTCAGGAGAAATTCCATCACTGGCAAGGAACAGCTGGTCTCCAGGATGAATTAATACATTGGAATGTCAGTAGATGTGTTTCAGGCGTTTTCAGACTTCTGGCACCCAAACTAGATGTTATTTCCCTGATGAAAACTCTCCAGTGACTCCCCAGTGCCCTCAGCACGATGTGATAACTCCTAAAGGTGGTTTAACGGGCCTGGCATGACCATGGAGCCTCATCTCTCCCTCTGTCTCCAGCCAGGTGAACAGCGGTGGGTCCCTGAAATACCGTACCCTCGCTGTCACCTCTGTGCTTTGTGCCTGCTCCGCCCTCTGCCTGGAGCATGCATCCTTTCCCTGTCTACTCTTCATCTGGCTAATTCCTCTTCATTCTTAAAGTTTCTGCTTAGAGGTCCCTGAGCAGATGCTGACAGTGCCCTACCTGTCCCCTACTTTTGCCATTTCTGTGCACACCAGCTGGCCCCCAGCGGGAAGCACCCACATTTATTGCCTGGGGGCCTTTTAGTGACTGGAAGCCACTCTGCCAACCTTAGGGCAGGCTTGAAATGCTGAGGAATTAGCACTCCCTACCAGGAGCATCCTTCCAACAATGACCAACAGGACTTGGTATATAAATACCCTGGCTTTCTTCCTCCTCGAAGTGCTTTACACCAGCCTCAGAATTGCCTATGGGATTAAGCCCCAGGTACCCTTGGTGCCTGACAGTACACCTTCCCAGGCTGCCTTTCTTGTCTGTGTTATTCCCCCACTTGCCTCCCAGAATTTCCTTCTCCCAAATTAACTTCTTGTCCTTGAATTCTTGGGATCTGCTTCAGAGGAACCCATGAAAGCCACCAACTCCTGAGAGCCTCCTTGCATGTCCAACACCCAGGTGGGACGGGAAGATGCCCCTTCCCAGCTCTGCCACAGTCCCTGTCTTTACCCCAGCACAGCACTCATCACACTGGGGTATAATTGCCCAGGTCCACACAGAAACATAGACTGTTCACTGGGAAAGAAATTAAAATGGATCTGAAATAGTTTAAAAGATGAAACTCAAAGAATACCAGCTGATAAATGCACCTGAATAGGATAAAATTAGAAAATCATTTTACAGCCTTTGATAATTGGTCCAGCCAAGGACCATCAGTGGGTGAGAAACCAGATATCCATAAGGTCCCGGTAGGAAGAGGAAAAATGGACATTTAACATGGAGAGTGGTAGTCACCACCTCAAATGAAACATGGCATCATTAATAGTGGGACCCCAAGACATTGTGGATCTCCAGACTCAAGGCAAAATGAAGCACACAGCTCCACCCACAAAGGGTTAGTTAAATTCTTGCCCCCAAATGCTTTACCTGAAGCAAGACTATCCTTTAGACCTAAGTACTAGTTTATAGGAAACCCAGAGGAGAGTACAAGTTAAAAGGCGCCGCAATAATCAATCAGACCCCCAAGCAGAACATTGTACCGGACAACTCCATGAGTTAACATCGTGGGGAAAAAATATAAAAGAATGAGGACCATTCTCCATAAAAGAGACTTGAGAGGTAACAACAGAATTCATGGCGTGGTCCCTGTGTGGATGGATCCTGGTTCAAACTCGCTATGCAGACATTTCTGGTACAACTGGAGAAATGGGAATATGACCTAGATAATCAGGGCCTTATTGTTAATTTTTTAAATGTGAAAAGTGCATTTGTGCAAGAAAATGACTTATATTAGATATAAAGTACTTAATACTGAAGCATTTCATGGATGAAGTATCATGATGCCTTTAATTTGTTTCAATATACGTCAAACCCTCCTTCCAAATTAAACAAACATGGCAAGGGTTAACCAATGATTTTATTTCAGTGATGGATATATGGGTGTTCATTGAGCTGTTTTGTTTACTGTCATATGTTTGAAAATTTCTTTATAGTAAAAACTCAGAGAAGCAGATAAAAAAACACAATATACCATTTTTCACCCAGAGATTCAAAATGAAAAAACAAAACAAAACAAAACAAAACAAAAAACGTTTAAAATATGCTGAGTTGGCAAGGATGCAGGGAAATGTTTTGTAGATTGCTTGTGGGGAGTGTAACTTGGAACAGCCCCTTCAGGGGGAACTTGGGCAGAGACATATTCTTCGATCCAGCAACTCCACTGCTAGGAATTTATCATACAAATTATACTCAAACATGTGCAAATTTGTATGAATAAGGATTTTTGCTACATCACTGTTTGCTACATCATTAGAAACAGCATATATGTCTCTTAATCGGAGTTGTTAAATTTATCACAGTGCATCCATACAATGTAGACTGTTATAAGTACGGGTTAGACCTGCGTTGATAGGAAACTCTTTCCCAGATGTATCGATAAGTGAAAATGCAAAGAGCAGGCCAATGTCTGTCATACTTATCACCGTATTTCTGATGGCATCAAAGGGCCTAGCACACGGTGGGTGCACAGTTAATGTTTGTTGAGGGAATGACTGCACATTTGAGTGCAGCTGCTGTGACGTGGGCTCTCTGGATGCCTTTAGGTTGAAGACACAGACAGGGACTGTGGGGCATCCCAGTTGGGTGGGGACTGGCAGCGCCAGGGGTGAAAGATTCCCCCAAGGCAAAACCAAAGTGATAGGCAAGGGAGCAGCAGCAGGACAGTAAAGGAGAGATTGTCTGCCACGAGACCGTGCTGAAGAGCTACAGTTACAGGGTGTAGTAAGGGAGGATGGGGATAAATGGAATTGTATTTTTTTTTTTTTTTGTAATCTTGGGAGCTGTGCTTGGTTGTAACTGGTCAGTTAGGGCTGATGGCTCTTTTGAGTTGGGTCTCCTCGTGAGCCTTTTGCGTCAGTTAGGTGGTTGCCCTGGGCCCCGTTGCCTTGATCAGGTTTCCACTGCTTAGTTGAGGCTGTTGCCTAAAAGGGGCCTCTACAGGGACCAGATTTTCCACCCCAATCAAATTTCTAAGATCTTACTTCCCTGAATTCAGACATTTGAATCTTCCCTCAGGACACATCATATCCTGCTTTGTAAAATCAAATCGTGAACAACAAGACACTTTGAGGAAAAAAAAGAAATAAAAATTTCATGGAGGGACAACTGGGTGGCTCAGCCAGTTAAGCATCTGCCTTCAGCTCAGATTGTGATCTCAGGGTTCTGGGATCCAGCACTGCCCTCCCAACCACTAAGTGGGGAGTCTGCTTCTTCCTCTCCCTTTGCCCCTCTATCCCCCTCATGCTCGGTGTCTCTCTTGCTCTCTCTCACTCTCTCAGATGAATAAAATCTTTTTAAAAAAATTTCATGGAAGGGTGATAAAGAATTTGCTGAACCAGGGAGACTAGTGTGGCAACTGGGACTTAGTAGAAAGTGTAGCTCCAAGCTTCCTGGCAGCCAAAGCAAAAAGGGAAGCCCATGGGCCAGAGAACTTTTGCATCTGGTAGAAGGAAGGACACTGATTCCTCAAGAGCCAGGCTTATCATTCTGAAAGGGTGATGTGCTCTGGAGTTCTTGACAGCATCACATGCCAGAGGGAGGGCAAATTCCGAGGCTTATCCTAGTGCATCCATTTGCTCAATGGTAAATAAATTAAAACAACATTTATAGCAAGGGAAGCAAGGGTATTTTAAGGAACTTTATGGAAAGCTCCCATGGATATTTAGGATAAACTGAGTGACAGTGGAGCATTAGGAGCTTTCTTGGGCTCCACTAGTTGTGCCTCACCCTCTGGGATTGAAGATGTGACCTTGGACCAATGACTTGACATCTCTGAGCCTCACCTTCCTCCTCTAGTAAAAATGATTGTTGTGCAGATGAATGAGATGATGCGTGTAAAGTGCTTGGGTTGATAAATGCTTGCTGTGCTGTTCTGTATCGTTATCATGGTATCATGACCTTAGCACTAAGAGCATAGACTCTGGAGCTGGACAGGCTGGGTTCGAATCTTGACTCCACCACTTACTAGCTAGGGGACCTTGGTCAAGGTCACTTAACCTCTCTGTGCCTCAATTTTCTCCTCTGAAATGAGGCTTGTAGGATTATTGTGAGTGCTCAGTGAGTTGATGGTTGTAAAGCCAGGGCACACAGCTAGTGCTGTGTAAACATTTGCTCCAAAATTCATAGTTTGCTCCCTTCTGCCCTTAAGAGGTCCTTCAGGAGAAATGCTAAAAATGACAATCCCTAAGAGAGACAAGCTATTTCCAGACACTGATTTATAAAGGGAATGGGTCTCTATAACACCAGTTGTCCTAAGGGGTATTTGCTTCCTGGAAGACAGAGTCAGGATGCATTAACAATGGTGGAGTCTCGCAAATGACTGGCCAGATACAAGCTATTTGGGGGGCATGGCCCACTCCCCTGTGGCTCTTCGAACCCTTCCACCGAGTCCGACCCGGACCCAGTCGGACCCGGACCCGAGAGGGCTGGTGGTTTCTCTGGCAGGGGGCAGGGGCGTGCCAAGGGGAGGAGGAGGGAAGCAGCTCCCGGGATCCCCCCCACGCCCCTCCCCCACTCTCCCAGCGAGTAATGACATTCACGGAGAGGGGAGGGAGGGAGCGAAGCAGAGGGGCAGGCTCCGCGAGGCCATGTGATGCTGGGCGAGAGAGAGAGCCGCTGCCGCGGAACCTCCTTCTTTCCTCCCTCTGATTCCGGGCTGTCATGGCGACCCCCAACAATCTGACCCCCACCAACTGCAGCTGGTGGCCCATCTCGGCACTGGAGAGCGATGCGGCCAAGCTGGTGGAGGCCCCCGACGCGCCCGAGGCATCCAGCCCCGCCCATTGGCCCAAGGAGAGCCTGGTTCTGTACCACTGGACCCAGTCCTTCAGCTCACAGAAGGTACAGCCCAAGGGAGCAGGGGAGCAGAATGCACCCGGTGGCCAGGAGGCGTGGGGGAGGGGATCCAGGAGGGCGGAAGGGGTCTGAGGACCCCGGCAAGAGGCTGGAGGGTGGAAGGTGTTTCGGGGACGGGAGGGTGGAGAATGCTGGGTTGCTCTCCCGGAGATGGCTGGCCCTGTCTTGGGCCCCAGGAACACCGTCCCCAATTCTGGGAACATCCATTATGCCTCTTTCCCTCCCAGAAAGACCCAGTCTCTTGGAGGGGTGAGAAGAGAGACAAAGGCAAGGGGAAGCGAATGGACACTGCTGGGAAGGCGGCCTGTTGGAGGAGGCGGCTGCTGCGGGGAGGGAGGAGGAGTGCTTCCTGGGATCCAATCTCCAGCCCCAGTAGTCGGTGGTGGGCCTCCCTCCGAGCTGCTGTCCTGGATACTACAGGCCCTCCAGGTTACAGCAACTGCCTGGCTGGGAGCCCTCCTCTGGCTGGGGCTTGGAGCGTCTGTCCCTAGTCCTCTCCCGCATCCACACTTATCCTGAGCGGAGAAGGAAGGAGTTAACCCATCTCCTTAGACGAGCTCGGTTTGGCCCGTAAAATCTGTGTTTTGCTCTTAAAGACACAGACGGCCGCCCCGCCCTTCTCAGACCCGGACGTGCTGGGGCAGTGGGGGTGGGGGGAGGGCGGGCTGTTTAGGAATCCAGCCTGGTGCTGAGTTTTCCGGGTTCCCGCTTCCTGGGGGGTGAGGGTCAGACACTGCGCCTGTAAGACAGGGGCGCCTCTAGGGGCGCAATCTCCCACCTCGGGCGGCTGTCCGTCAGTGGGGCACGAATTCAGCACCGTGGCCAGGGCCCAACAGCAACTATTGCTGATCTCTAAGCGGCGCCCATTGTCAGACCCTGGGATTCCTCTTCTTCCTGGAAGATCCTTTCGTTCCTTTTACTCATTTTTCAGATAGAGAAACAGATTCCATAAAGAGAAAGGGACTTGGAACCAAAGGAGTTGTATTTGAGTCTTGGTCCAGGCTCAGTTCATCATCTGGAAAATGAGATGATGATGATGGTAGTAGCGGTAGTAGTAGTAGTAGTAGTAGTAGTAATAATAATAATAATAATAATAATAGTAATAACAACAACAACAACAATAATAATAATAGTAACAGCTACTTCTGATTCCCACCCCTTCTCAGAGCTGCTGAGAGGGTTGTTGAAGAGGCAGTATAACTTAGTGTGCTAGATGGCACTGCCCAAGCTTGAGCATACATTAGATTGCATGATCCTGGTTGAAACACAGTCTGCTGGGTCCCACCCCAGATATTTTGATTCAGCAGGTCTGGAGTAGGGCTCAAGAGCCTGTATTTCCAAGTAGGTACGTGATACTGGTGAAGCTGTCCCACTGACTCTCCTTTGACTAGCTCCAGTTTAGAGAATAGACTCTGAGCCCAGGCAATCCCCAGTGAAACAGCCATCTTCCCCAATAATTCACTGTAAAGCTTTGGACAGATCACCTTGCCTCTCCAAAGCCTTGGTTTTATAATCTTTAGAATGGAGCTAATGGCTGTACCTTTCTCAGAGGGTTATTTTGAGGGCAAAATGAGGTGACACACAAAAATGCTGATAGCTGTGCCTGGCACAGGGTCAAGGCTCTGATAATTATAGGTGTTATGATATCACTAAAGTGCTAGGGGAAGATGGGGTTGGGTTAGCCAGGGCCACTCTGGGACTCATCTATAAATTCTTTTTTTAAAAGATTTTATTTATTTATTTGATAGACAGAGATCACAAGTAGGCAGAGAGGCAGGCAGAGAGAGAGGAAGGGAAGTAGGCTCCCTGCTGAGCAGAGAGCCTGAAGTGGGGCTCGATCCCAGGACCCTGGGATCTTGACCTGGGCCAAAGGCAGAGGCTTTAACCCACTGAGCACCCAGGCACCCCTCATCTATAAATTCTACACGTGCATGCTGAGCACCTACTACATGCTAGGCTCTATGCAAGTTGCTGGCAGTTTGGAGATGAATCACACTGACCTCCAGATTTCAGAATACGTTCCCACCCAGAACCTCAGGAGGCAGGCCTCAGTGGCTGGGACTGGACAGCAGGCAAAGGGAAGGTACCTCCTATCACCATTCCCCAAGGGAGCTTCTTGCTCTTCCCTTTGCCCCCATGGAATATATCCTATTCAGTCAGCACTCAGGGCTGAAGTGGCCCCTTATTCAGGGATGGGACTACCCACTGCAAACTCATTTGTGACCAGGCCAGCCTTAGTATCCTGCCTCCCCTTCCAGGACTTTCCCCTTGCCTGGGGGCCCATGGTGGGTTCCAGAGGCAGTGTAGCCTGGTGGAAAGGGCCTGGGCTCTGCAGTCAGATGGTCTTGGGTTCCATTCTCATCATAAGTGCTTACTGGCTGTGTGACCTTGAACAAATCACTTAACCTCTCGGTGCCCCAATGTCCTCATCTGGCAAAAGAGACTTTTGCATCCAACCCTGCAATATTCCTGGGGGATTAAGAGGACATGGAGATATGTTAAGTATCTGGCACATAGTAGGAATTTAGTAGGTGAGTTTCCTTCTTTTCAGTCCTGAAGAGCCCTGCCTGCATTCAGGGAGCATTTCCCCTTGGTAGAGCATCTGAGAAGTCTGTCCTTAATGATTCATGAACAGCAGAAAATAGCCTACCCCCAGGAGTGGTGGTGGTGGCTTCATGGAATGTCTGGGGACTATCCCAGAGCTGGAGGGCAGCAGGACAGTGAGGGGATCCAGAGCCCAGACTCTGGGACCAGACTGCCCAGGGTTCAGTCTTAACTCTGCCACTGACCAGCTGGGTAATTCTGGGCAAGTTGCTTAGCCTCTCATGCCTCAAGCATCATGTCTGTAAATTGATATTGTAATTTACATTGTAATAAAATTGTAATAACAGCACCTCCAGGATAGGGCCATTGTGAGGATTCAGCAAATGTATCCATTAAATCACCTAGAGCAGCACCTGGCTCATTGAAAGTGCCCAGTAAGCTCACTTAGGTTTGCCAGATCAAAGCCTGACTTGTGCCACTTCCCACTGTGTGACTTCGTGCACGTGTCTTACTTTTGCAGGTTTCGTCTTCCTCCTCTGTGCAGGAGGAATGGTACCTATCTCAGAGGGTTGTGAGGATTGAATGATACCATGCATGGCCACACACTTAGCACAATGCCTTAAAGATTGCATGCTAACGGTGGACTTTTGGGTACCATCCTAAGTGATCATCTAGGGCCGCAGGGTTCCGAGGGCATTCGAAATGCAAAGTATAGATGTTAGCTTGTTTCTGCTCCCAGCCTCCTTCTCCTTGGCTGGGGGTGGGGGTGGTGGGCAGAGGGGTGAGACTGGGAGGGGCAAACATGCAGACATTCTGGTTGTTGGCATTCCCATCCACTAGCTTGTGACCTCAGGTAGGTCCTGACCCTCTTTGGTCCTCAGCTTTTCAACATGAAAATGGACTAGATGTTTGATACAATCTTCATCCCTCCCTTCCCAGGCAGGAAGCACTTCCCTGTCTCTTGTGTGTCCCTAGCCCCTGGAGCACCCTTCTGTCCTCACACCAGCCAGTGTTTTTTAAAAAACCAAGATTGCTATTTACTAGCTCTGTGACTTTGGTCAACTTAGTGCTGTCTCTGTGTCTATTTCCTCTTTTGTAAAAGGAGCACAATACTGATACTTACCTCATTAGGTTTTTGCAAACCATGGAAATGTCTTAGAGCAGTGCCTGGCACAGAGAAAGTGCTAAATGAGAGTTGTCCTTCTTCTTATTATCACCAAGGTGAGTCTCTGAGAGCCATCCTTGGCTTCCTGCAATAAGCCTGTTCAAGGTTCCCTGACCCCATCCTCTCAGGGTCTGCCCTCGTCTTGGATGTACCTGTGGGGAGAACCTGGCCCAGCCTTCTGCCCCCAGGAATAAGAGCCCAGATCTGGGTCCTGTCAGAAGACAGTCACAACACCCAAGACTGAGCAGGTCTTCCAGAGGCCCCTCTCAGACATGGCAGGAGGAAGCAAGAGGTGGAAGGTGATCTCTACCCCCGACCCTGGCCTTGCCTTTCAAGCTCTTGGGTACTGGTCCCCAGCCCTGTCCATGCTGCACTTGACCCTTTACCCCACCCCCACCCCCCAGAAACTCACAGGTGACAGCTGTAGATAGATCTCACCACTCTTCTCAGAAGCCTGCAGTGACTCACCAGGTCCTTCCAGGAAAGAGCCAGAATCCTCCTAATGGCCTTGGGCTCTACCGCAGGATCCTAACCATGCCTGGGTCATGGACCCCTCATCAACGTGGGGTGGGGCAGGAGGGACACCCTGTGGATCTTTCTCACAATAATGCTTTTAATGGAATAAAGTAAAATACATAGCATTACTGAAAGGTAAGCCGGTCAAAGTGCAGCTACTGACATACTTTTAAAACAAATTCATTATATAATCACATATGTTTCTGTATTAACCCATTATAACCCGACCTAGTGGCAGGACTGAGACCTGTAATGTCAAAGTCACAATGAGTGTAGCTGTAGCAATGGGGAGTGATGGAAGTGACTTCTTGTGGTGACAATATTTCAGGCACTGCTAATGCTACCATGCTTATCGCCCACACTCATAATTGTAGAAAATGCTAACTGTCAGTATGAGAGTACTGAAAATAAACATGTAATCTTCCCATCCCAGTTCAAGGAGGCCCTGGATTGGTTCATGGTCCCCTGAATCTGGGAGTCTCGATTACAAGGCCCTGTGCGTGACCTCCTCTCGTCTTGTCTCGTAACCCCCTGTTCTAGCCACACTAGCCTCCTCGCTGTGTTTCAGATATGCCAGACACACCCCTGCCTTGGGGCTTTTGTGCTGGCTCTTCCCTCTGCAGGCAACTCTTTTCCTCAGATCTCTGTGTGGGCCCCTCCCTCACCTTGATTAATTAAAAAGAAAAAAAAAATATCTGAGAGAAATACCCTGAGGTTCAGAGACTCTAAGTGTCTTTTCCAAAGTCACACAGCAACTAAATGGTTGGGCAGAGATGCCAACCCAGCACCTTGCATTTGCCTCATAAACAAGGGCCTGGGTGAAGAGGGACAGTGCCCAGCTATGATAGTGAAGCAGTAGGAGCTAATTCTTTCCACTCATGGGGAAGATAGTCTGCCCGGGGGTGCTTGATGTCTGGTTGCACTGAGTGGTGACCACCTAAGTCTGGTCCAGTCTCCAGGATGCAGAGATGGCAGATGGCCTTGGTGATTGTGTGCCCTTCCCCTGGGCCTGGCTTTCTCCCATCTCCCCTCCCCTGCAGGATGGCACATGGTTCTGGCCTATAGCTCAGCTAAAGGAGAAAGTCTCCTTGGCCGCCTGCCAGCATGACCCTGAGGCAGCTCCAAGTAAAACTGTTATACCCGTAAAGACAGTCCCTTCCCCAGGCACTAGCCCTGCCTGGCACCCTCACCAGAGTCCCAGGGCAGTGCCTGGGAGTGGTCCCTGGGGGCAGGTGCCCTGCCAGGAGGCAAGGCCAAATGTCTGGATCTGCCAAGGGCAGAGGCCTGTTTTGGTTTCTGTTTCCATCCATTCAGTGGTCCCAGCTTGGCCAGAGGCTGGATGGCTGGGCGGGCCCTGATCCCCCAGGGTAGGGGGTGCCAGGATGGGCAGGAGGAAGGGAGTAGACAGTTCGGCTCCAGGCAAACTCCAGCCTTGACTGCTCCGGGGCTTCTCCAGGGCACCAGCAGCACCCAGGACTTCAAATGCACACATGCACATACTCTCCTGTTCATGCATGCTCACCTATACATACACGCGAGGACACACACACGTGCCTATACACACTCATCCCCACACTAATGCACATGCACTCACACAATACTTTAACACAGTTACTCAGACACTCTTCCATACACACCCACACTTGTGCACACATATGCACACACACTCATCCATACACACCCACGCTCGTGCACACATGCATGTGCGTGTGCACACACACACACACACACTTACTTACACAGTTGCCACTCATGTTCAGGCGCATGCACTCATACGCTCACATCCCCAGACCAAACATGCCACCCCCAGTGCTCACTCTGGCACAGTTCCTCCCCCTCTCTTAGACAGAACCAGCAGTTCCCTCCCACGGTCTCCAGTGTGGTCTGAATGTAGTGTCAGCTTGCAGCAGGGCTGCCGGGTGTGCCTTGAACACGGAGTTCAGCCCTCGTTCTACCAATGACTGAAAAGAGGCTCCGAAAGGGACAGCGATGGCCCTCAGGTCACATCACATTGCTGGGGCAGAGCCAACGTGAGGACCTCCCAGCCCCATCTGCAGGGCCTTCGTTTGGTTATTGGCGCAAATGAATCTGTGAATGAGGGCTGGGGCTCAAGGGCTCATTGCCTCCCCCCCACAAGGAAAGGGGTGTCCATGTTAGCTCTGAGGGTGGGGGCATGAAGTACTGCTCTAGCATATCAGCAATGGGCGTGAGGTAGTCTGTGTATGCGTGTGTGTGTGTGTGTGTGTGTATGAGAGAGAGAGAGAGAGAGAGAGAGAGCTAGTGAGGGTAGAACCCCTGTATTAACCTCCTGCACTGGTCTATACCCATGTCATCCCATCCTAACTCACGCCACGCTTGAAACAGTGGATTACATTCCTCATTTCATAGAACCTAAGGCCAGAGAAGTCAAGTGACTTGTCCAAGATCACAAAACAAACAAGCAGCAGAGCCAGGCTTCAAGTCCAGATCTGTCTGCTTCCAAAACCTGGTCTCGTACAAGTGGTTAAGACACATTATGCCTACGGTGTGCCAGGCACTGTTCTGCAGGGACTACAGCATCTCACCCCCATAGCAGCCCTCTGCGGGCATCTCCAGTGGGACTCTCACTGGACAGGTGAGGAAACCGAGGCACGTGGATGTAAAGCCAAGTCACCCAGCAAGTAGGTGTTAGAGCTGGGATTTGAACTGATGGTCTGGCCCCCAGCCCAAGGTCTGACCATGATACCATGCTGCCTCCCTCTGAGTGTTGAACTCCTGGTACCTGGGAGGGAAGCTGGGGAAGCCCAGTCCCAGGAGCTACCAGGTGTGTGGGGACGTTGACGCCCCAGGAGAGCTGCTCTTCCTGGCCTCAGGGATGCCTTCCCTTCCCCCTGAACTGGAGCCATTAACAGAGAGGAGTGGAACCATCTTTCTGCTGGGAGACCTTGGACAAGTCGACTTCTTTCTGAATCTCAAACCGCAGGCAAGAGGCAGTTGGACCAGGTGATCTCTAATTGTTTCCCAGCTCAGAAATGTTAGGCTGGGTCAGGAGCAGGCCCCAGTTTCAAAGCTCTCCATTAGGTTATATCAGCTCAAATGTTTGTCTGGGACCCCTTAGAGACACAGGGAAAAACTAAGCAGGGACAGGCCCAGGACTCCCTGAAGGTGCCCACAGGGCAGAGAACACTGGGCTGGAAGTTTCAGGTCCGTTGCTACCTTGCTGTGTGGCTCTGGGTAAGTTACTAGTCCTCTCTGGGCTTTAGTTTTCTCATCAAGAAAAACATGGGGGATAGTTCCTGATCTATCCTCCTCCGCAAGGCTATTGTGAGTATCCAATTTCCAGATGGGAAACTGTGTGGAGCAATGAAAGACCCAGCTGATGTTGGCAAATTATTTTGCACCTTGTTTTGTTTCCCAAATAATTTGAGAAATTTAGCTATTGATAATTGATTATGTTGATAAGAGTTTCTGTGAATTTCCTGGCCAGATCTACCCCTGGAGTCCAGGCTGAGTGTCTAATCAGATAAAGAAATCGTGAATTGAATGCCATCCATGTACCAGACACTGGGGTGGTACAATTAACAGTACTTCCCTTCTGCAAATAAAGAAACTGAGGCTCAGAAAGTTCAAGAAATCTGCCCAAACACACACAGCAGAGCCAGGAATCATATCCCAGGTATGTCCAGCTGTGAAACCCAGGCCCATCACCACCAGGGAGCACTGCCCCTTTGCCCCAGAGTAGGGTAGGGCTGTGTTCCTCCCACCAAGAGGCTCCAGGCCCATGAGAGATTTCAGCCCCCACCCCTGCCAGGAGCACAAGAATGAACTGGAAGCAACCATGTCACCTCCTGTGTGTGACCTCTGACCTCCCTCCCACATGCCCCGCCCCCCCGGGCAGAGTGTCCCCCCACCTGCCCGCCTGCCCCGCTCTGACCCTGGCGCCTGCAGGTGCGGCTGGTGATTGCCGAGAAGGGCCTGGCGTGTGAGGAGCGGGACGTGAGCCTGCCACAGAGCGAGCACAAGGAGCCCTGGTTCATGCGGCTCAACCTGGGGGAGGAGGTGCCTGTTGTGATCCACCGGGATAATATCATCAGCGACTATGACCAGATCATCGACTACGTGGAGCGGACCTTCACGGGAGGTACGGCTGCCATTTGCACCAGGGGCTCAGCCACAGACCCCGGGGACCCCACAGGCTCAGACAGGCTCCCAGAACCTTGGGGAGCCTGAGGAAGCCCCCCGGGGTGCGGACATGGCCCAGTCTCCCCCGAAAGGAATGATGGGGCTGCAGACAGGGCTCAGATGCCCCCCAGGAATCACAGAACTACAGGCATGGCCACGATCCTTGGGATGCCACAAACCCTCTCCCCGGCACTCCAGGGAAAGGGCTAGCTAGTCCAGACATGCCCCTAGGAGCACTGGGGCTGCAGCCTCCTTCCCTAGGAGCTCTGGCGTCAGAGGCATGGCCACAGGTCCTCAGAGACCCCCCACCCCCAGGAGCGGGACCCAGGCCCTCCTAGTCACCACAGATGGGGCCCAAACCTTCCAACAACGCCAGCACATGGGCAGGGCCTAGCCCCCTGAATCCCTATAAGCTTAGTCAGGGCCGTGGGCCCCCTAGGCACCCCATAGACACAGGCCCAGGTACCCTCGAACATTGCTGATATGAGCACGGCCCAGACACCCCAGAACCCTGCAGGACCCTATGTCTCCCTCCTTCCCTCCCTCCGACCCTCTTCAGGTTCAAGAGCCCACTGCCCATGGCAGATGCTGCAAATCCAGGCGAGAGGGTCAGGGCCCAGATGGGTACTGTGTAGAAAGAATATGAATGAGTTGCCAACAATTAAAAATCAAAGAAAGTTCCTTTTTAAGCATCCAGATTTCTGGCTTCTCCAGCCTGGTTACACTGGGCCGACACCCACATCGGGCTACAAGCCTGCAGTGGTAAGGAGCTGCCCCTAGGAGACAGGCTGGGTGGACCAGTAGGATCCCCTGTCAGCCGGGTAGAGACTTTGTCTCAAGAGCCTGGGAAAAGGGCTGGTCCCTGTGAGCCTCGACATATCAGGGTTCCAGGATGCTGGCATGGAGGGATGGGGTCCTAGAGCCTGGCCTGTCCAAATCAGGGGTAGGGGAGGGTAGGCGGGCAGGGCAGGACTGCCACCCCCAGCCCAGCCCTGGCCGTGCCCTGCAGAGCACGTGGTGGCCCTGATGCCTGAGGCGGGCAGCACTCAGCACGCGAGGGTGCTGCAGTACCGGGAGTTGCTGGACGCGTTGCCCATGGACGCCTACACACATGGCTGCATCCTGCACCCCGAGCTCACCACTGACTCCATGATCCCCAAGTACGCCACGGCCGAGATCCGCAGTGAGTGCCACACTACCCCTGCTGGCCCACCTGTGTGCTTTCGACAGGAGTCCTCATCTCTCAGTCCCCTTCCTGCTCATTTTCCTCCTGATCTCCCTCATCCCTCTCTGCCTCTCTCTCCACCTCTTTCTCTCTGTCTCTGTTAATCCCTCTGGGTATCTCTGGCTCGATCCTCCCTCCCTCCCCCCCTCCTGCCCTCCCTACTCTTGCTTTCTCTCCACTGTTCTCCCTGGCCTTCTGTCTCATTCACTCCCTTTCAAACTGAAATATCTCTCCCTCCCTGGCTATCTTCATTCCCCTCTGCTGCCCCTCTTCTTGTCCTGCCATCCCATACAGAGGCTATGGGGCTCTGTGCCCCCCAGAGGCTTGTCTTGTCCCCGGGGATCTGGGGCACCGTCATGGTGGAGTCCCAGCCCAGACACCTAGAGTCGGGGCCCAGGGAGGTCAGGACTGTGGTTGGCGATCCAGGGCACTGGTTGACATCAGGGTTGGTGCCGCCAAGGAAGGCTGCCCAGACGTGCAAGGCCCCCTGTGGGGTCTCTGGTTTCTGATTTAAGCATCACGTGTCCTGTCCTAACTGCTAGCTTGGACATGCCCATAGCCTGGCTCATCCTTTAGTTTCCAGCACCTGGCAAACGGGGGTTAGATTAAATCAGACCACTGTTTGCAGACTTTGGTCCAGGCTCTGTGCAGACACCATGGAGGTCCTATAAACGGATGAAGTGTGATGATTCTAAGTAGATACTAGGTGCCTAGTAAATGGTCACTTCCTCCCTCTTGACGGAGTGAGCCGATGTTTATAAGTGGGACGGGGCAGGTTGTGGAACTTGATCTCGTCCCTTTAGAGCACCCTTGAACAAGACTCGGAATTTATCAGTATCATCCTATCTCCATTCAGTCAGCAACACTGATGAGGTCTCCTATGACCCAGGCCCTGGGCAGGGGGGTGGGGACAGATGGGGACAGACACGGCTTCTACTGTCCCAGTCACGGTTCCATCCCAGGGAAGCAGAATGACAAGTGAGCGGGTAATTGCAGTGCAGGACTAAATACATTTGCACAGCCTCTCAGGAGGGCAGCCTGGCATCTAGATCAAACACAGAAAGGCCCACAGCTCAGAGTGATCCCACAGTTACACCTGGATGTGTGCACCAAGAATCACGTACAAGGATTTTCGTTGCTGCCTAGGTGGTAATAGCAAGAAGCTGGAAACAACCCCGTTGTGCATGAGTTGGGAACTGGGCAAATACATTCTAGTTTTTCTGTACACTGGAACACTTCAAGTCTTCCCATACAATGGACCTCAGCACAGCTATTTAAAAAAAAAAAAGATATGCCTATGACACTGGGTGTTACATGCAACTGATGTATCACTAAATTCTACTGCTGCGACTAATAATACACTATATGTTAACTAACTTGAATTTAAATAAAATCTAAAAATATAAGCGTATGGGATGCTCTCTAAGATATATTAGTAAGTAAGAATGAAGGGCAAAAAATGCACATAGCGTGCTATCATTAATATATTTAATCCACTGAGCCACCCAGGCGCCCCGTCATTAATATATTTAAAAGGGTGTTAAATGGAAACGCAGGTGCTTGCAAACACAGAGGGTTTCTGGAGGGATTTACGAGAAGCTATTGGCTTTGGGGGAGCAGAACTAAGAGACCACAGATTGAGGGGAGAGAGATTTACTTTTCACTGTGCATTCTTTTAATATTGTTTGCATTTTTAAATAAGTATGTATGTATAACCTGTTCAAACCCTAACTGATTTAAAAAATGTTAACCCTAGAACCAATGAGTGTTAAGAGAAGGTGCCCATCCCAGCCTTGGGGTCATGGGGGGCTTCTGAAATAAAGCAACACCCAAGGATGACCAGGAGGTAGACGGGGAAGGAGAGAGAGAATCCCTCCAGCTTCAGGGGTAGAAGAGGGTGTGGTGTATTTGGGGAACTGAAGGAAGTTCAGTGCGAATGACACGTAGCCCCGGGGGTTATGAGTGGCCGTGATGGGAGTCTGGGGAGTAGGTCTGACAGAATTGGAATCTTGTCCAAAGAGCAGTGGAGATGGAAATGAACGTGATGGAAAATGGGATGGAAATGAACATGGATGGAAATGAACATGATCTGATGTGTATGTTATAGAACTCCCTCCTCTGAGAGAATGGGTGGGGCAGTTAGGAGGTCCTGCTGTCACCTAGGTGAGCAATGATGGTGGTCTGGACTGGGTGGAGGCAGGTCCTAAATGCTTCTGGGGGCTGGAGACCCTTCCTCATTCGTCCATTAGCTATCTGAAGGAGCCTAGAAGGCAGTGAGGTGTCCAGAGAAGGCCCAACCTGCTCCTCCTTTGAGGAGAGAGCTCTGAGGGTTCCAGCTCCACCGGGGGAAGGAAGGGGATCTCATAGGATGCAGAAGGAATCCTGCAGTGATCCCTCCAATCAGCCTAAGGTCTTTTCTGAGCTTGGTTTGCCCTCCTGGAGTCTAAAGAGAGCCACTTATGCATCCCTGGGTGACTGGCAAGAGAGAAAATGCTATACTTTACCTTCACATTCATAAAATATCAATGAGACTTAACATAGCCCCAAAGCTGAAAGGTCTGGGAGTGTGTTTACTGAATTTTGTGTCAGGCCAGGAGATGGGATGGTAGATGGTGAGACATCAGAGGGCAGAAGTTGAACATCTGCGGTTACTCATTTACTCAGTCATTCTATTCATTCATTCATATTTTCATTCATTCAACTCTCACAAAGCTCTTGTGCTCTGCCAGGCCTGCACTGGGTTTTAAGGAAACAGAGACAAATTTGACATAACCACTGGTCTCCAGAAACTCAAGTTCTGGTGGGAGACATATATATCTAGAGATAAGTACATCAAAATCTCCACGTATGGCAGGACAGGTTGTGCACTGCACAAGTCCAGGGGTCACTTTTCACATAGATTGCAATGTGAATGGGTTTGTGCAGTGGCAGCTCTGATTACTGTATTTGCATTTTATGGCAGAAATCTGTACAGTGTACACCGGAGGACAAAGGCATTGAATGGTCAGACCCCCTAGAGGATCGGGACAGACTTCGTGGAGGAGGTGATCTTGAACTGATTTGGAAGGGAATTTTCAGGAATACAGGAGAAAGATATTCCAGGAGGTAGAAGTAGTGTGAGTGGAAACCCAGAGGTTTGGGATGGTCTGGCACATTCAGGGAATGCCAAGCGTGGCTGAAATGTTAGCACCTAGGGACAGGGACAGGTGGGGCAACTCAGTGAAAGATGGAGTTGGTAAGAAGAGAGGATCCTGATAGTTTTTTTTTTTTTTTAAGACAAGTTGAAGAGCTTGGATGTTATCTGAGGTCAGCAAGGAGCCAAGGATGGGTTTTAAGCAGTGAGTGGCATGATCAAGTATGTATTTGAGGAAGACCTCTGAGTGGGGAGAAAGGCATGGAAGGAGAGAGTGCTGGTGCCTCGGGCTGGGTCAGAATCATCCAGAGCGAGATCAATGAGGGGATTTGAACTAAGGGAGGTGGGGGATTGAAAGGAAGAAGTTGAGTATGAGAAGAATAAGAAGGAGGAATCAGCAGGACCTGGGACTGATTTGGTTCAGGGAGCAGGTGAAAGAGGAATTGAGGGCACCCGGCAGGCATCTGGCTTGGCTCAGTGTGGGGGAGGGGTGCTGCAGTCAGTGGACAGTGCAGGTGGGGAGCACGTGGAGCAGGGACGATGATGTCAGGTGGGCCCTGATGAGTTCAAGGAGCCTAAGGGATCTCTAAGTGGAGTTGGGACACAAGGGAAAGGGCGGATCAGGATTGGGGCACCACCATCTACCTGACCCACCACATCCCAGACTTACTGGCCAAGAATTCTGGAGAAATCATGGAACAGACCCCAGGATCTTATCCTGCATGATATTTTAACCTCCTCTTATAACTCCCACAGTTTAAAGTTAGATTGTCTAAGTTAGATTATAGGATACTTTTCTTTCATTAAGAATGATTCTCAAGGTGCTGCCTTGAGTTCCATCATGGACCCACTGTTCCATCACCCTTCCTTTTTTAGCATCTTTAAAAGGCCAGTTTTTGGGACGCCTGGGTGGCTCAGTTGGTTAAGCTGCTGCCTTCGGCTCAGGTCATGATCCCAGTGTCCTGGGATCGAGTCCTACATCGGGCTCCTTGCTCAGCAGGGAGCCTGCTTCTCCCTCTGCCTCTGCCTGCCACTCTGTCTGCCTGTGCTCGCTCGCTCTCTCTCCCTCTCTCTCTGACAAATAAATAAATTTTAAAAAAAGGCCAGTTTTCCCAGGAAATATGGGTTAGGGTGTTCCTAAATCCTCACGAAAATTGCTTCACCAGAATGGGAAATTTCAAGACAGCAAAAGTCTCTTACAGTTTTTCTTGCATGAAGCAAGTTTTTCCTTGTGAGCTACAGTGAGTGAGCACCAGACTAAGAATCAGATGGACCCAGGCTTGAAACCTGCTTATCATTTACTAGTGTGGGATATCATTTAGCCTCTCTGAACCCTTTCCTTTTCCTTTTTTGTTACCTTTACCTGTTACCACAGGAAAGGGTAGGGGGAGACATGCACTGAAGTATGACTTTGTCCAGGTTTATAACCATTTCTGGCAAACTCCTCATCCCTAAGTAGTCTCCTCCTCATTGAGTTTTCTTGATGCCTTGTGGCCCAGGCAGGTGGCCCTCTGTGTCCCACAGCGTTCTGTTCACTCTCCATTACAGATTGATCATGCTGCGTCAGAGATTTCTCTATGTGTCTGTCTCTCCCACTAACCTGAGGCTAGAACAGGATGGCATGTCATCCAACCCTACGTTGCAGCCTGTTGCACCTACTAGGTGTTGGCTGTTGATATTGTTACTTCCCAGACCAATGCTTGAGTGGGACTGTACCCGCAAACTTGTGGAAGAGGGGTGGGAGTGGTCCCGGGTATCAGAAAGGTGAGGCCTTCCTTATTCTCTCCCCAGGACATTTAGCCAATGCCACCACAGACCTCATGAAGTTGGACCATGAAGAGGAGCCCCAGCTCTCTGAGCCCTACCTTTCCAAACAGAAGAAGCTCATGGTAAGTGCTTCCAGGCCTGCCCAGTTCCTTTCCCCATCATCTTTCCCATGAAACAGATCCAATGGGAGAAGCTGGTTCTAAACAGAGGATTAGCTGATGACCTAAAATGAAAACATTGCTTACTTTTCCAATCTTGTCTCCTCTGTCACTTACTGGCTTTTTTACTTTGGGCAAGCCACTGTCCCACTGGAGCCTTGGTCTCATGACATCTTAGGTTGTGTCCCTAAGAGCAGAGCATTAGACAGTGGTTCTTGGGTAAGAGTTGCATTGAGTGTTCTGAGGAGAACCCAATAAGAGGCCAAGTTCACCTGATCCCACAGAGGGCTCTGCAGCCTGTGTCACCACAAAGTTGATCCTCATAGAGGCAAGGGGCAAGACTTGTATAGTGTCAGTCAGTCACTGGCTACAGATTGCCTGGTGGGGGCATGAGGGATGGGAGAGACCCTCCGGAGTATTTCCAGGCAGCTCTTGTTGGCTGAGAGTAACTCTGGAGAAGAGGCAGCAATGAGCGGTTATTAGCCGATCCTCAGAGCAGATGGTGTATGAAAGTGCCAGGTCTGGCCAGGAGAGCCAAGCTCACGGGAGTGCTATGGGCACCAGATGAGCGGTCTTTGTTTGTAACAGTGGGGCCCTCTCTACGCTGGGAGGGATATTTGGAGTCTGGGTTTGCAGAAGGGGGTTTGGGTCAAGCTCCTCCCAGCCTTGGTTATCCAAGCCCCTTGGAAGCCAGCTCAACTCCTCTGGTTCCTGCCTGTCCCGTCCCCAGGCCAAGATCCTGGAGCACGATGATGTGAGCTACCTGAAGAAGATACTCGGGGAGCTGGCCATGGTGCTGGACCAGATCGAGGCAGAGCTGGAGAAGAGGAAGCTGGAGAACGAGGGTGGGTGCCAGCTCTGGGGTAGGTGGGTGGTGGAGCCCATCCAGTCCACCTGCCCCTGCCCACTTCCAGCCCCTTTAACCCAAAGATCTCAGAGGACCTCCCAGGTGGTTAGGGTCATGGACCATGGAGGCAGACAGACTAGGTATAAGTCGTAGCTTGACCACTTACTAGTTAAGTGACCATGGGTCAGGTACTTCACCTCATTGGACCTTATTTTCTCATCTGTAACTAGGGATAATAATAAGACCTACTCCAGAAAGGTGTTGAGACGTTGCATGAAATAATACATGTAGGTATTGGGTCAGTACTTAGCACACACACTTAATTGAGGTTGGTGAAGATGATGACTGTGGTGGCAGTGATGACCAGGACCCACCACACCACCTCACCTTTCCCCTGCTCAGGGATGTATTGTGACTCTCTCTGACCTTGACTCTTTCTGTCCTTAAGCGGCTCTCTGACCCTGAGCATGCCAGCTCCATTCCCATCTCCACACCTTTGCTCCTGCAGCTCTTCTAGCTGGGAATATCCTCTCCATGCTGCTCTGCTCCTTTTTCTTTTTATGTGCTGTCTTTGCCACCGGCCTCTTTGAGTTTGATTCTGGGTCTTCTCATCTTGCTCTGTTTTAGGCAGTCGGTCTTGTCTCTTCAGTTATGCTAATTTACAGAGCCTACGTGACAGGCACTACACTATGTGTAGTCCCATGGGCTACACTCACAGCGTCACGCACACACACACACACACACACACACCATCTGTATGGGAAAGCCATGGAG
The DNA here is from genome assembly GCA_004024625.1 of Mellivora capensis. Classification (NCBI taxonomy): domain Eukaryota; kingdom Metazoa; phylum Chordata; class Mammalia; order Carnivora; family Mustelidae; genus Mellivora; species Mellivora capensis. Next base: position 112,003 of record PISX010002297.1, read on the forward strand.
CACAGTGTTTGAAAACATGGGTTTAGGAGCCCCTGGCTGGCTCAGTTGGTAGAGCATGCGACTCTTGATCTTGGGGTTGTGAGTTCAAGCCCCAAACTGGGGTGTAGAGATTACTTAAAATCTTAAAAAAAATGAAAAAGAAAAGATGGTTTTCGAGTCAGACAGGGGTTTGAGTTAGAGTTCCAGCTTTGCTGTCTATACTGTGTGACTTGGATAAGTTGCTTCCCCTATTGGAGCCTCAGTTTCTTCACCTCTAGAATGAGATGGTAATAATACAACTTAATGCCATATATTTTTTAAGATTTTTATTTATTTATATGACAGAGAGAGTCACAGCAAGAGAGGGAACACATCAGGGGGAGTGGGAGAGGGAGAAACAGGCTCCCCGCAGAGCAGTAAGCCCTATGTAGGGCTCGATCCCAGAACTCTAGGATCATGACCTGAGCTGAAGGCAGATGCTTAACAACTGAGCCACCAAGGCACCCCAACTTAATGCCATCTTGTTCGGCTTTTATAAAAAGTCAAAGTACTTTGCCCACTGCCTGGAACATGCTAGTTTAAACATATGACACCTAAAGGCATGCACATTCTCTGTTTGAGAAAACTGAGGCTCAGAGAGATACAGGGACTCACTCAAGGTCATGTGGCTCGTAAATGGCATGGTCAGGGCAAGGACAGGTTCGCCCTGACAGGTGCAGCGCTCTTCCAGCATCTCACAACTGAGGCAAGCATAAGGTACGCATAGATACCTAAAGGCCTGAATAGGACATTGTCATGGGTTCTAAAGCCAGGGCCCTAAATCCTCTGTAGAAAAAAGCATGGCGGGACGCCTGGGTGGCTCAGTTGGTTAAGCGGCTGCCTTCAGCTCAGGTCATGATCCCAGCGCCCTGGGATCGAGTCCCACATCGGGCTCCTTGCTCAGCAGGGAGCCTGCTTCTCCCTCTGCCTCTTCCTGCCACTCTGTCTGCCTGTGCTCACTCGCTCTCTCTCCCTCTCTCTGACAAATAAATAAATTTAAAAAAAAAAAAAAGAAAAAAAAAGAAAAAAGCATGGCAAGGCTTAGTAATAAAAATAGTACACACCTCAAGCAGGAACTTTCTCCTTTCTGTCAGAGAAGGTGCTTAGGAGAGCTGTTTGTTGCAGAATAGTGCTCAGAGGCCAGAAGGCGTGGTGTTTCCAAGGTTGCCTCTGAGGTCAGAATCCCAGCTCTGTCATTTTCTCATTGGTTGACCTTCATTATCAGGCACATCTTACATATTTATGGATTAATTTGCTCAGCTGCCCTGACAAAATACCACAGACTAGATGTCCTAACCCACTGAGATTTATCTTCTCACAGTTCTGGAGTCTGGAGTCGAAGATCAAGGTGTTGGCAGGTTTTGTTCTTTCAAGACCTCTCTTGGGGTCACGAAGCCACATTCTTGCTGTGTCTCCATGCATGCTTTGCTCCGAGTGCATGCCCCTGGTGTGGCAAAATGTCCTCTCCGTAAAAGGACACCAGATTAGTTAGGGCCCACCCTGATGACCTCATTTTAACTTACTTACCTCTTTAAAGGCCCTTTGTCAAAATATAGTCACATTCTGAGATACTAGGGATTAGGGCTTCAACATATGAATTTTGGAAGGATACAATTCAGCCCAGACAATGTATCTTTTTTTTTAAGATTTTATTTATTTATTTGACAGACAGAGATCACAAGCAGGCAGAGAGGCAGGCAGAGAGAGAGAAGGAAGCAGGCTCCCTGCTGAGCAGAGAGCCGGATGTGGGGCTTGATCCCAGGACCTTGGTATCATGACCTGAGCTGAAGGCAGAGGCCTTAACCCACTGAGCCACCCAGGCACCCCAGACAATGTATCTTTAACAATTCCTGTGGGACAGGCACTGTGCTAAGTGTTTCACATAGTTCAACACATGTAATGCCCCTAGCAACTCTAGGACATAAGTAATATGAGTAATCCTATTTAAACAGATGAGGAAACTAGGGCACAGGGAGGTTCAGTAACCTTTCCAAGGTCACACAGATAGAAATGGTGGAGGCTAGATTCAAACCCTGGCTCCCAGAGTCTTGAGTTTTTAAGTGCTAGCTCTGCTGCTTCTTCCATTCTGTAAGGGGGTGATAAAGTGAAAGCCCACTTCACAGGGCTGTTGTGAGGCTCAGTGAGGAAGTGAGGGTAAGGGAATAAGCACATGGCCTGGCACACGGTATGGACATGTCCACACATATTAGCTGCTGATACGATCAAGGGAGATATAGAGTATGACCTAGATGGAGGGCATAGTTGAAGGTCCTGGAGAACAGGTGTGGATGCTCATTCCTCATGTGTTCTATAGATAGGGAGCCTCCTGACCCCAGGCTCTGTTTTGGTCCTGAGCTCTTCCAAGAGGAGGCAGCATTGTAGTGTCCCATGGCAAGATGACTGGGATTGTTCCAGATGGAGATCCTTGTGTCCCTCCATGGCTGCAGGAGGCAGCAGAGGTCTGGGGAGGTGGCTGGGCCCACATGGTCTCATTCACCCACTGGGGCACCCCCAGACTTTTCCTGTAGTGCTTACACCCTGCACTTGTCCCCTTCTGAGGCAGAACCCAGGGTTGGGAAGTGCTACAATGTCACAGTTAAGACCTCTAGAATGGAGCCAGATGACACGGACGTGGATTCTTGATCAGCTACCTCCTAGTTCTGTGACCTTGTAGAATTCACTTCACTTCTGTGAGCTCATCTACAAAATGTGGATAATAATAGACTCTAACTTGCGAGGTTAGATTCTAGGTTGTGAGGGTTCATAAAGCTAATGGGTGTTGGTCACTCTCCACAGTACCTGGCTAAAGGTAGAATGTTCTAGAAATAGCACTTTCAAAAATAATTACTATTACCATTCTCCTTTTTTTTTAAAAGATTTTATTTATTTATTTGTCAGAGAGAGTGAGCACTGGCAGGCAGAGGCAGAGGAAGAAGCAGGCTCCCTGCTGAGCAAGGAGCCCAATGTGGGACTCGATCCCAGGACGCTGGGATCATGACCCGAGCCGAAGGCAGCCGCTTAACCAACTGAGCCACCCAGGCGTCCCTATTACCATTCTTCTTAATTCATTTATTGAAATATTTCTTGGACACTGACTGTGTGCCAGGTCCTGAGGATAAAATTTCAAGTAAAAACGAGGCATTGTTCTTGCTCTCATGTAGTTCATAGTCTGGTAGAGAAGAAAGACATTAGTCAAATAATCCCATCAGTAAAAACAGAATTATAAACAGTGATAAGTGTTAAGATTGATAGTAAAAAGAGCCAGGCAAATTTGATAAAGCTTCTCTGAAGAAGTGATGTTCTAAATGAGACCTGAAGGATATGGAAGGGCCAGCCTAGTGAAGAACCAGGATAGGTGTGTCCTAGGCTGAGGGGACACCGTGGTGAGGGGATAGCTGGGAACTCTTTGGTAACTGGCTACTATGTGGTCAGTAACGGGAAAAGTGGCATAAGTGAGGTTGGACAGAGCCAGAGAGATGCAAGCTCATGGACCCGTTTTTAAAATTTAGAATATCCCCATATTTATATTTTATTGAGAATTTAAATTTACTCTATATTTAGAATTTAGATTCTGTCCTATGTACAATCCATTCAATGGGAACTCCTTGGAGGGTTGTGAGAAGGGGATTGCATCAGTTAGCTTTTGCCATATAACAAATAAACTCTAAATCTGAGTCTCTTAAAAGAAACTTTTATCTGCTCATGATTTGTGGTTTGGCAGTTTGGGCTGGGCTCAGCTGGGAGCTTCTCTCTGTCCCACATGCCGGTGGTGGCATCACTCAGGTATCTGCAGCCAGCTGGTAGACCTCGCTGGATGTCCAGCAGCTGGCTCTCCATCAGCCTGGCCAGTGGGCCACGTGTTGGTCATCATCCAGCAGGCTAACCCATGCTCATTCATATGGTGGTGGTTACAGGGTCTCTGAGAGCAGCAAGGGAACAGAGACTCAGCTGGCAAACATCTTTCAAGCTTCTATTTGTGTGGAATTTACTGGAGTCCCATTAGCTAAAGCAAGTCTGGGTTAAAGGGGTGATGGTTGAGATTCACCGCCTGTTGGCAGAAGCGGCAAAGCCACATGCAATCAGGAATGGGAGGCATTGGATCCACCCAGGGTGAGATGTTCTGATTTTAGGAGCACTCTGGTTGCAGTGAGAATGGATTTCAAGGGAGACAGAGTGGAGGCTGTTACAGCAGCCCAAGAGGGATGATGCTGACTTGGGCAGAGGAGGTGGCAGGGAAGATGGGGAGGCATGGATGGACTCGAGAGGCGTTTTGGAGACAGAATGGATTGGTACTTGCTGAATGGTCTTATGAGGAGGGAAGAGTAAGGGAATGGAATCCGAGATGCCTAGTGGATTTTGGTCTGAGCTATTGGGTGGTTCCATTTCCTGATATGGATGGGGGGTGGGGTGGGTGCGAGTATTTGATTTGGGACACAGTGTGTTCAAGAGGCCTTTCAGACACCCAAGAGGGGGTGTCATATAAGCCTCTAGGTATTCTAGTCTGCCTTGTAAAGGAGAGGTCAGACTTTGGAGAGAGATGTGTGAGTCTCTAGCATCTCTGTGTGGTATTTAAAGCCACAGAACTGGGTGATTCATCAAGGGGGACAAAACAGTCAGGCCTGATGTGTCCTCTTGCTGCACAGCAAGTTGCCCATGAATTAGCGGCTGAAGCTGCAACAAAATGCACATTGATTACATCATACATCTTCTGTGGCTCACGACTTCTGGAGCAGGGGGGCTGGGTGCTTCTAATTTAGGGCTGCATGATGCGGCCTAGTGCTCAAGCTGTTAGTGCTCAAGCTGTTGGCTGGAGCTGCAGTCATTCGAGCTGGAGAGTCCATAGCCAAGACGGCTCGTTCACACCGTTGGTAACTGGAGGTCTCCGGCCCCTGCTGGCTGTTGGCGGGAGGCCCCCGTTGCTCATGACCTGCGCTTCTCAATGGCACCGCTTGAGTGTCCTCACAACATGGCTGCGGGCTCTCCCCGGAACCAGTGAGGCAGAGAGTGAGAGAGGCAGCCACAGTGATTTCCACAACCTGCTGCTGGAAGCCACTGTCACTCCCGCCGCACTCTGTTCACTGGAAGCAAGGGACAAAATACAGTCCGTATTCAAGGGGAGGGAGATCGGGCTCCATCAGAGATGTACTGAGTGGCTCGTGAATGCATTTTCAAACTGCCTCCCTGCCCTGAGGCCCCCCCACGTAGTGGGAGCGGTAGAGGCGGAGGAGCCAGCAAAGCCGAGAGAGAGTCGCCGGGGCAGCAGGAGGACCCTTGTGTCAATGAGACGTAGAAAGGATTGTGCTTTAAGTAGAGAACAGTGTCCAATGTTGCTGGGAGTCAGAGAAGCAAGGGTAGGAAAGCATCCCCTGGACTTTGTCTCACGACTGTTGGTGACCTTGCCAAGGGCAGTTTCACTGGAATGTGGGGGTGGATGGCTGAAGAGTGAATGCCAGGTGAGGGAGGAAGACAGCAGGTGTAGGCCCCTCTTGTGAGATGTTTAGCTGTGGAAGGGAGTAGAGAGATGGGATGGTGCCTGAGGACGGATGTGGGGTGAAGAGGGGAGATACAAGCGTGTTTTCAGGCTGCAGAAAGAACCCGGTGGGAAGGAGACATCAGTGCTGTGGGATGGATGGCACTGAGTCCAGGAGAGGACTCGAGGGGCGTCCTACAGGCCGGGGCTCCATGGGAAACAGGGCACCTTCAAATGGGTAAGTTGAAGAGGACTTCATCAAGGGACCATTCACAAATGTGTGGGCAGGATGCAGGGAGAGCACAAGGAAAAATGGGGTGGCCTGGGTCTGAGGTTGTGAGGGGTGGGAGCCATTGCAGGAACCTGGACAAAGAGGCTGTGTGGAGGGGGGACGGCCAGATAGGAGCCCATGGCGACCTGCAGAGAGGACTCCCACCTCACTCTCACCCACACACCCTCCTACCTCCTGCCTCTGCTCTCCAACGGTCGGACCCGACTGGAGCCTGAGGGCTGGATGAAGCCCAGTGGGAATCTGTCCAGTCATCCTCCTGGGGCACAGAGCAGCATAGAGAAGGGAGGAGGACAGATCTGGAAGGGAAAGGGGAGACCTGCAGCCTGGGACGGTGCAGAGAACGGCAGGGGGCCCGGCCTTGAGAGGGGGTGGCCTAAGGCAGGGTGCGTGTGCCTGGCTTTGCAGGGTTCACGGCCAGAGTGAAGGCTTTCCTGCCTGAAGGCTCCCGTTTTCTGAATGCCGCACGTGGTGGTGTCCCAGTCCGAGTGAGGCCTAGGGACCGGGTGTGAGGAGAGGCGAAAGCTGTGTGGCTGTGTCTGCGGGGCATGGGGAAGCCAGCCTACTCTGGAACTCACTGGCGCCCAGCCATGGCCGAGTGCCCTCTTGGGCTTTGTGCTCATGAACTTGAAGCCTAACTGGTCCGTGTGTCTCTGGCACACTCAGCTGGCAGACTCAGGGGAGGCACAAGATAGAGTTTGTCCAGGGCTGGGGGCTTTTCAAAGTAAAAACAGAATTATAAACAGTGATAAGTGTTAAGATAAGTGTTACTGTTTCCCTATATACACAGAGCTGGAGGAGAGGGGCAAACGGAAGGACCACCCGCCATGCAGCTACATGTCTGCGTATGTGGTGGTGGTGGCTCCCGGCATCTGCCCACAGACAGAAACAGGCGTGTGGACACACTCAGACGACACATGCCTACAAGCTTGGGAACGTCTGTCTGCAGCCACAGCCCAGCGGACGTGGGCATCACTGCACTTATGCATCTGGGGTCCCACACATGGACGCAGCGCCCGCGTGCGGATAGCCACGTGTGTAAACACAGTTGCTGCAGGGACTTGAGCAGGCGCACACAGGGGTAAACACACACCGCGCACGTGAGGCGGACACACAGATCTGCGCACACACCCTACAGAGAACGCGCTTACCGAAAGGGGCCCGGGCGTCTGTGGCGCATGCGCGTCTGCGCGGGGAAGGGGCCGGGTTCTGTCATGGTTACACGCAGACTCTGGAACCTGGGCTCAAATCCAGGCTCTGCTCTGACACGTCCTAGCTGTGTGGCTTTGGCCGAGTTACTCAACCTCTCTGTGCCTCAGTGTCCTCATGTGTAAAGTGGGGATAATAATAGCACCTACCAGACAGGGTTGTTGTGAGGAGTGGGGAGATGACAACACACATTCTGGTGCCTCTCCCACCCCACAGACTGTTCCCTCCCCTGCACCTCTGCTGGTTTCTCCTTGTCCATTACCTAAACCCTGTCCTGCCCGGGGCTCAGTCCTTGGTCCTATTCTCAAATCCGTCTGTCTCCTCCAGTCTGTTGCTGCGGACCACGGCCCCGATCCTGCCTCTTTTCATGGCCCCTCACCCCCATCCTGATCTCACCCTGTCCTGACCTCACCTCGCTCCGGAGCTGGCAGTAACTCCCCCCTCCACCAGTAAGAGCACTCTTTTGCCTGCACCGTCGGCTTCCTTGCCCGCCTCTGGCTTTATCATACTTTTGCAAAACCTCAAGTGGTTACATCCGCTCTCTACCTAGCAGTTCCTGCGCCCATGGACCCAAGTGTGGCTGGAGAAACACACACGTGCCGGCTGGTCTCACTTTGAATTCATGACCATGAGGCTTAGATGGCTCTCCCGCTGCCCTAGGGTCCCCCCCCCCCCACCATCCCATCCTGGTCCCCTTTCCAGGTGACTGCTTAATACCTTCTCCTTCCTCCTCAATCTTCCACCCGCTGTCCCCAGCCCTCCCCTCACTCACTGAGGACACCGAAGCGCTCGAACCCCCAGCGACCCTCCACCAGCGTCTGTGCTGTACCCATCTGTCCTATAGACACCGCATTTTACCAGTTCTAAGAGACCTTTGTTACAACACATCATAACATCTCTGAAATTGGAATGTTTCTCACAAGCCAAGTCGAATTGGCACCACTTGTTCTCTCCGGGGTGGCTGTCTTCCATTCCAGATACAGTGCCGTACACTCCCTTGAATTACTGAGCGTGAGCTGTCCTTGAACGAGCAACCTCTCCCCTTGTGTACTAGACGTCCATCTGCTCAAGCACTTGTGGTAATTCTCTCCACTGTCCTCTGTAGCATCATTTCCCCCTCTCTGCGGGGTCATCCCCATCAGCATGCTGGGTTTTCCCTCCCCGCTTGCAAAGACACTCTTGACCTGTCTCGCATTATTGGCGCATCCTTCCCATCACAGCAAACTCCCTGACAGAGGGATCCTGCTCACAGTCTCCAGTTCCTCTCCTCCCTTTCCCTCTTGGACTCCCTCCAGCCAGGCGTTCAGCATCAGCATCCACTCCCACTGCTCTTGTCAAGGTCACCACCAGTCACCAAATGCCACCATAGTTCTCTGCCTCCTACTTGGCCTTTCTGCAGCATTAGAATACCTCCCTGCTTCTCCTTGGAACACTTTCTTATCTTGGCTTCCAGGATCACACCCTCTCCTGGTTTATCGCTTACCTCACGGGTGCTCCTTCTCATGCTCCTCTGCTGGTTTCTCCTTGCTGCCCAACATCTGACTCTCGAAGCCACAAAGCTCAGTCCCTGGTCCTATTCTCAGATCTGTCTACACCCACTCCCTTGCTAATGTCCTCCCAGCTCCATGCTGATTATGCACACTTGAACTAGGTATACATACCTCTAACTGCTGATTCACCATCTCCCCTTGGAGATCCAACAGGTATCTTGAAGGTTACGTATCAAGAACAAACTCTGGATTAGAGCCTTCCTTGCACTTTACCTCCCTGTCCTGTGAAAGCACGAGCCTCTGAGGACACTCTGTCTTGTCATGAGTCATGTCCTGTCAGGTCTTCATGCCCAGCACATACTAGATAAACATGTGTTGGGTGAATGAATAAATGAATGAACAAGAAGCCGTAGAGTGAGAGGGATGGAGGGGCTCAGGCTTTGATCATGGAGGACATCAGATTCAGGACATCTCTGAGTTGAAAGGAACACCTGCTCAAAGATGCAGAAGCCTCCCGGGACAGCAGACCTCACAGGAAGTGGGCAGGGGGGGGCTCATTCCAGGCATGAGGCTCAGCAGGGACAAAGGCCCAGAGGTAGATATGGAGCTCCTTTGGTCTCCTACATCATGTCTTGGCTCAAAACCCTGCAGTTCTTCCCCACTGACCATGTTCACGTCCATACTCCTTTGCAGAACTTCTTAGATTTTTCCCAGTGTGTCTCCATCTACTTCTCTAATCTTGACTTTTTACAAATCACTCCCTGCTCCCTGGGCCCCCCCAGGCAAGCCACGCCCATTTCCAGTCCCTCTGGCTGCTGTGTTAAGAAGAGACTCAAGGAAGTCAAGGGCAGAGACGGGAGATCTATCAAGGGGACATTCTGAAAATTCCGGTGAAAGAGGATGGTTGTTTGGACCAGGCTGGCAACCACAGAGGTGACCTCACACTCTGGCTATGTTTGGAAGAGAAGCTGACAGGAATTGCTGACACACTACATGTGGGGGATGAAAGGAAAAGGACTCGCCATGGCATGGGGCTTTGGCCCAAGCAACTGACGGGGTGGGCACGCGGTCGCTGACATGGGGATGAGCGTGGTGGGTTTAGGGGTGACAATCAAGAATTCGGTTTTGGACATACTGGGTTTGCAGTGCACGGTGGATATCCAAGTGGAAGCTGCAGAACGAGTGGGCAGTTAGACACGGGAGGCTAGAGGTTAGACACGTGTATTTGCACTTCAAAGTCAGTTGATTTAAAGAAAAAATACTAACAGAGGTAGTATAAGCCTTGGGCAGACGTGATTCAAGCAGTAGGAGCGGGCCGCCCGGCGGCTGTGGGAGCCAGTGGAGGCCAGAGGTGTCAGTGGCAGAGAAGCGAGTCCCTCCACCCCAATCTCCTCTCCCTTCCACTCCAGGGCAGAAGTGTGAGCTGTGGCTCTGCGGCTGTGCCTTCACCCTCGCCGACGTCCTCCTGGGAGCCACCCTGCACCGCCTCAAGTTCTTGGGACTGTCCAAGAAGTACTGGGAAGACGGCAGCCGGCCCAACCTGCAGTCCTTCTTTGAGAGGGTCCAGAAGCGCCTGGCCTTCCGGAAAGTCCTCGGCGACATCCACACCACCCTGCTGTCGGCCGTCATCCCCAATGCATTCCGGCTGGTCAAGCGGAAACCCCCATCTTTCTTTGGGGCGTCCTTCCTCATGGGCTCTCTGGGAGGGATGGGCTACTTTGCCTACTGGTACCTCAAGAAAAAATACATCTAGAGCCGGGCCCGGTCAGTGTCTCTGTACTGTGTGACTCCCAGCAAGCTCTCAGTCCCGCACTGTCTCATGAACACTCGGACAGCCACTCCCCACCCCGTTTGGAGTAATTCTATAGTCAATGTGAAAACATTCCATAGTTTAGAAGTAGACGTTGCCAACGCCGTGAGTTGAGGCCACGGCTCTACTAAAGGAGAGAAAGAGTGAGTGTGAGAGAGGAAGAGAGAGAGAGAGAGGGAGAGAGAGAACAGAAACAAAACACGAATGCCTTTTCTTTTAATTCAAGGTCTCAAGATGGAACTGTGGGGACTGGTTAGGATCTGAGGTGAGTCCCAGGCTGTTTCATCCGCCAGGGCCCAGATTCTGGGAGGTGCTTGGGGCTTGGAGGGCCTGACCCCTCGCCTCCCCTTCCCTCTTGCCCAGGGAATTCTTCCACAGGACAAAGCCAACATCAACACTGACTTTTCTAAGCGGTGCCTCCGGGTGAGGCTGGAGACCGCAGACCCCGGGGAGGCCCCTGAAGACCCGAAGGGGCTCCACTCTTCTCCTGTACATGGACGGAGGCGGCACTGGCTCCAGCCAAGGCAGTGGCAGCCAACCACCAGGTCAAGCCTGGGACGGACCCCATGAGCACACCCTCTCGTTCCCCTCCTGATTTGGCCAGTGGGTTTGCTTTGACACTTACCAGAAGTCCCTGGAGGCAGTGACCATCCGTTATCCTTTTCCCATCTGGGGTTGGTATTTCCCACCACGGGAGGTGGCCTTTCAGCGAGAGCCCTGTTTGACCTTCTTCGGAAGGTCAGTCCTAGCCTGAGTGCAGGCAGGGGTGGGTCTGGAGGTGGATGGACTAGGGTCCATCTCTCGCTGCCTATGCCGAAGCCACCTCGTTTAATGCAAACCTTCCCCATCACTTGTGGGGCTCCCCCTGTGCTCCACCATGCCACGTGGAGAAGGGGAGGTGCCTGCATCCCTGCTGCCCTCCCTGGTCGTGTCTCACTTTCCTGTGCCTTTTGCATGTTGGGAGAGGGTCTGGGTGTCACTGCCACTCATACTTAGAAACCACTGAACGCCCCCAATAAAGCATTCAGGAGGAGCATTTGCTTTTCATTTCTAAACATGTGTTTTCCATCCATCTCTCATTTCCAGAGTCTGGGGCCGGAGATTCAGAGACGAGGTTCAGACTCAGTAAGAGTTGAGTCCAGGGCTCAGTTTGCTGGTTGTGTGGGTGGCTTCTGGATGGACTTTGCAATGCTCTGACCTTGGCCTAAACCCACCTCTCTTGGACACAGGGCTTCCCAGTTTATAAAGCATGCGCACAACCATCTGCTCATGTTAACCTAGATGTGGTCCTCCCTGTGGTACACCCAGGGTACATGCCCCACAGTCCCCCAGAGGGAAAAATGGGCTAAGATGTCTAAAGAACATTAAACGAGGGATATAACTTGTGGAACATAAAGCATAGTTTATTGATTTTTGCAAAAATGTATAATAATTTGCCTTTGTTTTGTTCATCAAGATGGAAAGAAAAAAAAAATAGCCAGGGCCCAGACAGGGCAAGCGTGGAACATGACAGCAGAGTCACTATCTGGTGCTGTTACCCCCTTGGGCTGGTCAAACATCCACGCAGACTCTCCACTCATAACTAAACTCCACTCAAGAATGGAAACATCATGCTTCACCCCGATGGGGGTGGCTGGTCTCCTGCTCTCACCCTCTCTCCAAAATGAGACCCAAAAGGCCTCATCGATAACATCATTCTGGATGATGGATTCTCTTCTTGTTCCTCTACTTCTAGAGGTCACAGGCACTCCTCGATAAGCTATAACCTACAGATTAAAGCATCAGTTTAGCCATCACTGGCATTCCTTACGCACAATGTATACATACATGATAAACAAGGAAGGAAGTCCACAGAGCTGCCAGAGTCCTCATTTCTATAACTGATCCCAAGGCCATTGTTGATACGGATCATTTCTCTCTTCCCCACTAGCTATTCTAGATTCTCTTTGTCCTCAACCAACAATTCGTGGCTGGGGTATTTTATCTGGTGAGGACTCAGACTTTGGTGGTCCTTGTGCTGCTGTGGTTTCCCATTACTTTTTAACTACTGGCCATGGAAACACTGTGGGGCACCCCGGAGAATCCTCGACTTCCTATACAGAGTGTCCCAGGCCACCATTGCAGAAGCAAGCCCACGTACTCTCGGTGATTGGGACCAATCCCCTTAGTCTGTAGAGGACCCTTTTTTGCCTCTAGTTTCAATGGTATGAGATCAAAATGGCCAAATGGCAACCTCAACTTCTGCTAATTCAGCTGAAACACTGACGTATTCCCCAACAAAAGCATTCCTTCCTTAGGAACCATAATCTCTAAACATCAAAGTCCAAAGATTCAGGGATGGGAAGTAGCATTTTTGTGAATGGGTTATTATGTGCAGTAGTGAGGGCTAGTCTCCCATTTGCACCTCAGCACTGCCGGATCTGTGTTTTCTGGGAGTGGGAGAAACAGCACAGTGGTCTGTGTGAAGTGTAGACTGCATCCTGCAGGACATCACCCCCTGGTGATCCTGCCTGGTGCAGGAGGCCATTTCAATGCTCTATAAGTCTGGCTGCTTCTAGATAACAGACCTGGTAAAACCAGAAGGTTCCATAGGTATAATTGTACTGCTGCATTCTTCTGCTGTGATATCAACTCCTTGGCCAGAAGCAATGTTGTATGGAATACCAGGACTGGATCCAAGGTGTCCATGGGTGGGAGGTCAAAGGCAGCAAATCCATACATAGAATATATAACTCGTGCCCTCTCCATGATGGAAGGGGTCAGTGTACTCCATCTGCCCCTTTTTGTATTTGAGCCTGTTGAGCAAGCACTAGGGTGGCTGGGGGAGGGAAGGACTTATGCCTACAGGACAGTCATGTCCATCTCTGTGTTGAGAGTCTCCTCTACAGTGAGTCCTTTGGGCGGGGATATCCGCAGAGAATACAGACATCCTCTCTTTCCGTGCCCCTTGTTACAGGTCTGGCCACAGCCTCTCCCTCACAGGTCTCCTTGTTACCAATCTTCCATTCTCATTCTTGAGCATCCAGCCAAACCACCCACCCCACAAGTACGTGCAGATCCGCATTTCTGGACTTCTGTCTCCATCTCAATTGAGTGGACAACCACAGGCACTGCTTGAAGTCCTGTCCACCGAGAGGCTTCTTCCTTCTCCGATGTCTCTGAGGCCGTCCCGTGGTGCTGCAACCATCCACTCCCAGCTGGTACCAGGACTAAGGTTTTTCTTCTTCCATCATTTGATCCTAGGGGGTTTGTCACACGGCCTTAGGTGTTGGGTTAGGGAGAGGTGACAATGTGGCAGGAAGAGCTGGCGGAGTCTGAGCTGTTTCACTTCCACCCGATAGAATGGGGCTGAGCACCTAGCTCTGCGGCTTGGTGGATCAGATGACACCCAGGTCGTGATGGGCAGCTCTGGCTGCCTCATCCCTGGGTGTCTCGTGGCTGTGTTCAGTCTCTACCAGGGCCCAGGAGCAGGCCAGAAACTAGTTTTCAAAAGGACAATTGTTATTTGCAGACGAGGACATGACTTTGTTCCGGGTGCTAGGGGTGTGCCGTGAGATCGTCCACTAGGGCTGGCGGGAGGCTCCACACACCACATCTAAATCCCAGACTATTTAAACACCGTTGGGCCTGCGGGAACATGAGGCTCGACGGGCAGAGCACCTTGCACGGCAGCCCGAATCTGCTTTGGGAGCCGTCCAAACCCAGCCGTCTAGAGCTGACTCAGCGAATGGCCTGGAGCAGCACACGCAGACGGGCACACGCTGCCTCTCAAATCCGAAGGGGGCCACCCACTGCACTTCAATCTTAGCAGTAGGCGTAGCAGCCTGTCTTTCACTTGGAGGGGACAGCCTGACTTTTCCTAACCCCTGGGGCCCTACAAATTCCACCACAGTTACAGGCCACCCTCTGGTGGCATGGTCTCGCCAAGGCATCTGGTGCACTCGCTATTTCCTGTTCACTGGGCACAGCCCGATGTCACCAGTGCCGTGCATCGGCGTTCTGTTCTATAGATCAAAGGTCTCTACCGGTCAAACTCTGACAGAGAACAAAAAAGCTGACATAGCCCCACGTTAAGAACTGCTGCCCTGCCAAGTGAAAGCAAACGGGCTTTTGGCTGTCCTTACTAAACGACACAGAGAACAACACTCCAGCCCAGAGCCTGAACTCAAAGACAGACATTGCGTTGATTTGCTTCAGTGAAGAAACCACATCTGGAAAAGCAGTGGTCTGAGTCATCACCCGATGGAGTTCACAACAAAACGTTCTCCAGGTCCCATCCACTGTACAGCATGGAGACTAGTGAGTGGGCGCGGCGGCAAGTTCTAGGAGCCTTCCCCTCATCTACCCAAGTAGCCCTTCCACCTAAATAGGGAGACAAGAATGCTGGGATGGGCTTAACACACAACTCTGGCCCAGGAGCTAAGTGGAGGCTTAGCCTGGGTTACTGGGGATGGGAGAAGAGGGTGACTGACCAGCAGGAGGAGGCGGAGGTCTGTCTGGTCCTTCTGAGACTCTGAGGTGCCTGCCCATGGCAAAGCCAGCTAAGTCAGTCTCAGTTTGGAGACAGGGAGGGTCTTCGGCTGTTACGAGAGCTGGCAGCTCTGCCTAGAGCCTGCAGAGAGAGTGACGCCCAGCTCAGCTGTGTCTCCAGCAAATGCCTAACACACTCCAGCTTTTCCCAGGGCAGCTGGCTGGACGGCAAGGAAGTCAGGCCTGGAGAAGTGGGAATAAAGAAGGAGAAAGAGTATAGCAGGCGGGGAATGAAGAATTGCTACGGTGCATACCAAGTGGTTTTTAACAAGCGGGGAGAGACATCAAGGACTCCAGAGTGTGCATGTTCAGTGTTCTCCCATTCGCGAGGTGAGTGGTAGAAACTGGCCTGGAATGTTTCCCACCTTTGTTCAGGGACCCAGACTCCTTCCATGCTGTTGCCCTGCCTTCCTCTGGGACATTGTTCTCATCCACACAGCCCTTGATGCCCAGGTTTTATCTGCTCAGAAGGGGAAGAGAGGACGGAAGGGCACGTGTCCAGTAATTAAGACCTACACTGGGGAGGGACGCCTGGGTGGCTCAGTTGGTTGGACGACTGCCTTCGGCTCGGATCATGATCCTGGAGTCCTGGGATCGAGTCCCGCATCAGGCTCCCAGCTCCACGGGGAGTCTGTTTCTCCCTCTGACCTTCTCCTCGCTCATGCTCTATCTCACTGCCTCTCTCAAATAAATAAATAAAATCTTAAAAAAAAAAAAAAAAGATCTACACTGGGGAGAGGGTCATGGAACTTCCACTCACATTCCATAGGTACGAATTTAATGGCCGGGCCTGGCCCAGCTGCAAAGGCTCTGGGAAATGTCATCTAGTTGGGCAGCCTATTGCTAAGGAAGGAGAGAACAGATGTTGGCAAACAGCTAGCAGCCTCTAACCTGAGGAATAACTGAATGAGGAGAGGCACAGGCAGACGGCTGGAGAAAATCAGACTCCAAGTCCAGACCGGAAGATGCCATGGGATCTCCACTCACTTGTTCTACATATGGGGAAACTGAGGCCCTACACAGACTGGTGTCTGGTTGGGTCAGGCTCCCACTATGAGTGAGCTAGAGCCAAGAGTCCTTTCCCTGGTCCCATTCTGTCTCTTGGAACGCCAGGGAGAGAACCTAGGGTGGAGGACAGGAAGAGTGAACGCGCAGACATTTGCTCAGAATACGTCAGCTGCCGAGCTTTCTGTGCAGCGCTGTGGAGGGACGGAGGGATGAAGCTGATGTGGGGCTATCAGAGTTCGGGTACCAGCACCACCCCCTGCACTGTGGGAATGGGCTTCCCCAAAGTTCCCACTGTTCACAGAAAGGTCTGTGGTGGGGAGCACAGTAAGGTCAGACTTTCTTCTGCTCACTGGCTCTTCCCTACCAAAGGTGCAGAATCACCTGTCCAGGTAACTCCAGCACATCCCCCAAAGACCCGTCTGGTCCTCCCCCTGCAACCTGGGCCCACATTGGCTAAAGGCCTCAGTTTTCCCATCTCTAAAATGGAGCTGATAATACTGCTAGCTGCCATCCAGTGAACACTAACTATGCCCTAGGAAATTTGCATGAATTATTCTTAACTCTGCAAAACATTGATTTTTATGTTTCACTGATGAAGAGACAGAGGCTCAGAAAGTTAACTACCCGAGGTACAAGGGGTAGTTTGGGTTACTGGACTCCCTCACAGGATGCTGTGTCCACAGCCCTCGCTGTGCGACTCTGGAGCAGGTCCCACTGTGCGCGGAGCTCGTTCCCTGTGCCAAGGTGCCGGGCTGGCCCCTGTTACCACCTTGGGGCAGTGGATGTTGGTGGAAGGACCGGACGCAAGCAGAGGCTTTAATGTCCTGTTCTGTTTGTCTTAGCCTTTGTGCCCTGGTGATGATCACAAGAAAACCACGTCCCGGGTAGTTGCTGGCCTTTTCGTCTGGGCCCCAGAATGAAAGCAGAATGGACCTGAGCCCAGCTTGTGGCCTGAAGCGGAGCTTAGGTGTTCAGGCCGGCCCCTGTCAGCGACCTGTGAGCCTCTGTGGTCAGAAGCCATCATGTTGGGGGAGGTTTGTTACAAAGCATTATTACAGCAATCATTGACTGATACAGTGGCAGGGCTGGGATTGGAAGCCAAAGGCCCTAGAAGCCAGAGGCCTTCCTGTTTCCTCCAGGGCCAAGGTTGCTGGGAATTACAGTTGAGATCATATAATAAAAATGTCAGGTGTCAGATTAAAATATTCAGAACAAATGCTAGTTGTTATTCATTGTATTCAATGTTGCATTTTCAAGAGTACATTGATGACGCTGAGTCATTTCAGGGTTGCTGGGGATGTGTAGGAGTTACAGTGCCCAGGCTTCTGAGACAGACATTCACTAGGCAAACGTAAATGTCTTCAGTAATGAGCAGCCCTCAAAGGGGCCTGATATTTTAAAACTTCTAAAATACCTTCCCATCCATGATTTCATTACACCAATCAAAGGTGAGGTGAGGTAGAAAAAAAAGTATTATCCCCACCTCATAGATGAGTAATAAGCCCAGAGGGGCTACGCGACTTGCCTAAGATCACCCAGCTGAGGCGTGGACAGGCAGGATTTGAACGTAGTCTGCTTGTTCCAATCCAAAGCTTCTAATAACTCGGGATCAGAGTCACCCATTTACCCCTGCATCAGTCCCCAGGAGCATGGTCGTATCTGGCAGACACAGAGCGCTCAGGAAATGCAAGCAGAAGTCAAAAAGGGATGGAAGGAGGGGGCCGTGGGCAATGGAAGCCAGCAGCCTGTTTGGGCAGGGCCCGAACAGCTTTGCTCCAGAAACTAAGATACTAATCAGAGGCGGCTCCCAGGCTTCTCTACCTATTGATCTCCCAAGCACTCGGAGGGTCTCAGCCACACATACCCCAGGCGGCCACACCCTGGCAGAGAAGACGAGCCAAGCAGCAGGGCTCCCTGATAAGGCATCCAGCCCAGTTCCCAAAAATCAACTGCCTGGATACCGGGGTCAGCCAGACTTTGGCTTGCCTGCGTGCAGACAGCACCTCAAATGGGAAGACCTACTTTACCTTGCCCCCCAAACCCCCCAGATAAACAGATGGCCTCTCCTTTCAGCTCTCCTGGAGAACACCTCTCTTGTTTTCCCTCAATCACCATCCCCCCCAGCCTTGAAAACAGGTGGCAGACTCAGAGACTCCATTCCCACGCTAGGTCACCGGCACACGGCCTTCTACATTCATTAACTGTACATTTTAATTACTTCTGAGTTGATCAAAATTAAAACACTGACATGTGCTGGATTTCTTTCTCCTGGTTGTAGAGTAAGTCATGGTGACAGGAGAGACTCCGTGCACTTGAACACATTCTCCAGGCTTCCCACATACTAGGTCCTGTTCTAGGTACTTTGCAGGCATCAATTCATTTAATCCTCACAACAACCCTATGAGGTGGGTACTCCTATTATCTCCATTTTACAAATGAGGAAATTGAGGCCAGAGGTTAAGGAACTTGTTCAAGGTCACAAAGCCAGTGTGAGTGTGTGTGTGCGTGTGTGCTCGCCTGTGCGCCAGAGCCAAAATTTAAACCCAGGCTGTCTGGCCGGAGTCCGTGCTAATCTCCTTCCTCCTTTGCTCCTCTAAGTGCTTTCTGCAAACCATCTCTGCCTGAGCTGTGGCTGGTCAGCATAGGTGGGAGGCACACCCCACGTTAGATGTTCAGCACAGTCTGGAGTTGCTCCACTCATCGCCTGCACCCAGCTAGACGAACCCCCTGAAGGCACGTGTCTCTGAATGAACACCGTGCAGGCCACAGTGCCTGGTTCCCCCGGCACTCCTGGAATACGGGGAGCTGTGAATGTTGAGGGAGGAGAGGTAGCAGCACCCTGACCCTCTGCTTCAGGAACAGGGGCTCAGACAGACAGATGTGATTGAGGCCACACAGCTGTAAGTTCTGGTCACTGGGCATCCAAGGGCCTCCAGATTCCATGCTAGATACAACGGCACTGATTCTTTAGTAGTGAGGGCGTTATATTGTAGTGAGGGCATTATATTAACTGATTGGCATCAGTTAAACAAAACTTGACAACCTTTCACTATTACAAGGAGCTGCAAGGAAGTCTTTTGACTTGTTTGCCCACTTCCTCAGCCCACAGCCCTAGGCTGAGATCACTGGGTCTGCACATTTTAAGTCTGGACACTACTAGGTTACCTTCTCAACACGCGGCCCCAATTTACCATCTCCTGTCTCCCCAGGCTACAAGAGTCCCTGCTTTCTGCGCTGTGTGTGTTCAACTTTAAAAACTCTTCAGAGGGGCACCTGGGTGGCTCAGTTGGTTAAGCGACTGCCTTTGGCTCAGGTCATGATCCCGGAGTCCCGGGATCGAGTCCCATACTGGGCTCCCAGCTCCATGGGAAGTTTGCTTCTCCCTCTGACCTTCTCCCCTCTCATGCTCTCTCTCACTCTCGCTCTCAAATAAATAAATGAAACCTTAAAAACAAAACAAAAACAAAAACTCTTCAGAGACTGTATGAGGGGTTTCTGGGACAAGTTCTGAAGGTGCACAGGATTTCTCTTAACAGAACCTCCCTTCTCCTGGATAGCTGTCAGAAATGGCTTGGGTGCAGGCACTTTTTTTTTAAGGCTTCTGCAGCTCACCCCTCTGGGAATAAGGCTCAGCTCCCAATGTCCCGCGAGTCCAGTGAACGCCGGCCGTCAGGTCTGAGGTGCACCAGGTTATTAACGCAGACTAAAGGCAGGGGGGTGATAAGGAGCACGCAGAGGTACATTCCTCTGTCACACACTAGAAAACCAGCTGCCACCTAGGCTCTGAGTAGGAGTTTCTTTTCATGTGGTTTCCTAAAATAGGAGTCGTAACCAGCTTGGGAAACTTCACCCAGCAGAACGGAGAAACAGAATAGACCAGAAGAGCTGGTGAGATTACTCAGTCCACTGCTGTCATTTATCAGATAAGGAAACTGAGAGCCAGAGCTGGTGAGTGAGGAACTCAAAGTAACACGGGAAAGGAACACAAGCAATGGCAGAAACCAGTTCAGATCCAGGTGGCCTGACTTCTAGCTGGGAGCTCTTCCTATCACAGCAGGGCCCGTCCATCACCTCTGTTGAAGGTCCGTCTTTAAGTCTAGCTTTCTTCATGCTCTGTTGCTCCTGAAAATGGGCAGAACGGTAGGTTTCTTGAAAAGGGATGTCTGGATAAAAATCCCCATAGCATATCTGTGCCTTTGTGCATCCTGTTCTCACTTCTGGGGTTCCCTTCTCTGCCTAACTGGTTATGTTTTGTGAAAATATCCCCTCACTTCCCAGGGCAGCCGGTTGTCCTCCACTCTCTGGTTCCAGGCCCTGACCTTGCCCCAGCACTCAGAACACTGGACGGTGCTCGCTGGCTCCTTCCATGCCTTCTCCACAAGATCTTCCATTCCTTGAGCACACAGATGGATCAAATTCTCCTCCGCAACCCCAGCACACACCATTAGCTCCAAGGGCATGGACTTTGGACCACCAATGCAGGCGGGGAGGGAGTTTATCCTACCCCATCAGCTCCTGGCTCCCTGTAGGAGTTCGGTGCGGCTGAAGGAAGTTTTGCAATATGAGGAGCTTCTAACCCTGGAGCTGTGGTGCCAAGCAGGTCAGGCTGAGAAATGAGTGGGCACGAAAAGGCACAGAAAGCCCTCACATGTGTCCAGGCCTCCAGGGCACAGGGCACAGGGCACTCTCCCAGGTGACCTCATGGGAGTGAACTCTATAACCACTCTCCAGCACAACTCCCGTGAGGCTCAGCTCTTCTCCTTCTGCCAGGAAAACTCCCCAATCTGCTTAATCCAGACCGCAGGATATGGCACAGAGGGAAGGAGTCAATCAAGTTAGGAAGTATGTGACTGGACATAAACCAAACTTAGCTTATAGGATTTGGGAGGAAACAAAAAGAGTAAACACCCTACACAGCAGCTCCCGTAAGAACTACACCATTGTCCTCAAGTAGGCTGAGCTTTCCTGGTTCTGGGCTTCTTAAGGGTTTTAGAAAAGAACACACAAGACATGGAATGTGGAATTTCATTATCTCCAGTTTACTTAATTTGCTTGTTTACATGCACGATCTGTGCATAACAGTGGCAAGAGCCATTCTCTAAATACAATCTGCTACTCAGATGACGACAGATGCACATGGAAAATGAGGCGTCAGTGAATGAACCTCAGCAAGTGAGGCAAAACGAGCATGGCAGACTTTTGGGATCCCAGATGCCCTTAAAAGCTTCCTGTTCAGCACCTGGAGACAACAGACTTTCCAGAAGATAATGCATGACTATTTCCATGGGAGACCCAGACCCCAAATGGTACTCAAAAGTAGATGCTTGTTTCCCTGCCTTCCCTGAGGAGCCAAGAAGTTTAGAGGCTTGGAGGGCAAAAAGGGAGACCGGGGATTATCGTCTGCTGAGCACAGGTGTGGGGCATTTTACTTGCATCACCGCCCTTCATCCTCCCAGTTCCATCTCCTCCATTGTCGAGATGTGGCCATGAAGCTTGCTGTGGTCAGACGGCTCTCAGGGGCGGCGCCAACACTGGAACCCACATCTTGGGTTTCCCGCAGTCCACACTCTCAGCTACGCCAGGCGCTTTCACTCGGGGATACAGGGCATGTCCCCAAGAGAAAGGCGAGGGTGCTAAGACCGAACAGGAAGTGGTGAGCGACCACTCGATACACGAGGGTCAGTCATGGACACTTTGCACAGAGTTAACTTAATGCTGAGCCTGAATCCCAACCGCGAAAGAGAAACAGCTGGAGATTTACATGCGGCAAATGAACATGTGGAGTCACCTAGTGCCTGCTGCCTTTTGGTGCTGAACACGAAACTTAGGAGGGAGCCCAACCCCTTCAACCAGCCCCAGCCACCTCTGCCACCCCCTCTTCCACTCCCCATTCACAGACGGAAACTCCAGAGGGCCCAAAATTTCTCACGGGGCCCGTGACATCTGGCCAAGGCTCCCAGAGCACCCCAGTGACACCTCTGGAATCTCAGCGCCAGTGTTTCTGCCACCTCTGGGTACAGTGGGTCACAACTCCCATTTTGATGGATATGAATTAACATGCAGCCTGATGGGATACCAGCTACAGGTTTTAAATACATCTTTATAGGAAAGACAGTTTACCCTGAAGATTTTCTGGGCCTCAAGCTCTTAACAATCTAAGCTTGAGTTAAGGCAGTCAAGTGTAGTGCTTGTCAGTTAATGCTATTATCAGGCTTAACTTGGGGGGAGAGGAGGAACTTCAAGGAAGCTTCCAGGATGATTATCCAAAGTGCAAGGGGCCGGGTACAAAAGGCCTAAGGACACAGCCTGCGGGGACATGGGGGGTGGGAGGGTGTCCTGTCACAGAGCTGTAACCGCACCTAGGTGGGTGGAGGTGACGAGCTGCAGAAGGACAAGGTCAGACATCGGGAAGTGTGCAATGGGGAAAGAAAAGATTGATTTCAAGGCCAGCTGAACAGGCCCAGGTTTGGTCTGGTGTTGGTACAAGTAGGAGGGTGGGGCCAAAGTCACTCCGATATTTAATAAGGACATTTTTGCAAACAGGTTGGCTTCTTGCCATCAGAGGTAATGGAAGCATTTTCCTTCACCTCTGATTTATCATAATCTCGTCCAAAATGTAAAAATCCCGTGGTCCAGAGCAGACTGATCGATGCACTTAAAGTTTCAGTGCCAAGAATGTATTTTGCAAAGTTATTCTGACTCAGCTTAAAATTCATTCAGTTGTCATGAAAACGTCTGCTTTTGGATTTTATTCTTTATAGAGAAAGCAGCCCCTGAAGTGAGGTGGAATTTAATACTATAAGCCAAGAGTTTTGATTATAAAAAGTAAATCAGTATTCTAAAAAAAAAAAAAAGCAAAAAACCCAAACAAACCTCAAAGCTATCTACACACATACCAAAGGGCAGCACTGAAGTTCTGGGTTATTTTCGGGGATTTTGTCAACAAAAAACAAATGCCATAGTTGTTATTAAAAACAATAAAGCATTTGCTCAAAATCATAGGAAAAAAAAGGTAACCTTATTGCTCCAAAACCCAATACATAATAGACATTACACACAGAAAACTAGCAATGTTCGTTACATAAATATCATCCAACACTCAGCCAAAGAGGCACTCCAGTGTTACTGTTTACTGTTTAGGTGGCTAATCACAAGTCAGTTGCAATATGTAACATTCTGAGGATAAGCAAATATCACCACCAGAGAGCATCTTTCAGGCAGTTGGCTGGTTTATAAAGAGCCCTGCTGGAAATAAATGCTTATGCAAAACTGACCCGAGGGTAATACTGTTAAACCACAGCATTAACAACACCAGACTCCAGGATCAGGGAGAGAATGATGGCAGCAGAGAAGGGTCCTGAGTGCCCAGGCCTCCCCTTCAGCCACACAAGAGAGGGTTTCCTAGTTCTGTACTCTCACTGAGCGTTAGCCCTGCCCTCCAGGGACAAAAGGAACATTACCGATTAAGGTCAAGCCTTGCCAGGGACAAAAAGTGCCTGACTGGGAATGGTGGTGCTTGTGACAAGAAGTTGTGGGGGATTAAACTCACTCCCCAGACTCCACCACCACTCACTAAAGCTTCCTGGTAAGCTTCCTCTTTGAAGTAGGGTCAATAATTTAGTTAAATAACTAAGAAAAAATAATGAAAAAATACATTAGCCATTGTCCTGCCATCACCCCCTTTGTTTTCTCTTTTATTCCTTGTAACTGTCTCGCTTCAAATTCAAAGTAGAGCTCTGGGGAGGCAGTCCTGGGGAAAAAGCCTTCAGATACCAAAATCCATAGGTCCCATACCAGCTCAGCAGACCAAACAGGGTACCGAACACCTTCTGGGTCAAGTTGTGGAAGTAAACGGCTGTGCACAGAAACATCCACACCCAGATGAAGGTCAGGAAGCCCAGGGCCACCACCAGGCTGGTGATGGCCGTGTGCAGGCAGTGGCTCCGGTCCGTCTTCACCTCGTGCAGCACGGCCATCTCCTCCACAATCATAAGGGCGCAGAAGGTCAGCAGGAAGGAGTGGCCCGAGATGTCAAAGCCATGCCAAAAGCCTCCTCCCCCGTGGCACTGCTGCTTATTCTGATGCTCCTTTCTGACCCCCTCCAGGGAGGGCGACTGGTAGCAGCTGCCTGTGTAGTGCTCGATGTTAGAGAAGAGGGCTGTGCAGACATACCAGATGGCCGTGCCCACCAGCAGGGTGCTCAGCCGCCGCAGGACCAGGCCGGCCTTGCCTGTCAGGTGGTAGTTGGTGAGGGCAATGAATGGCAGGAGGAGACAGAAGGTCCAGGCCCAGGCCAGTTTGACAAAATACCTGGCAGAAGATGAAAGTGGAAGTGAAGACAGGGGACTTGGCAGAGAGAAGACTAGGTCATGACTCGGGTCTCTAGACTCTCAAGGGAGGGGAAATAAGCAAAGTTGATAAAAAGCTACAGATAACAACTTCACTTACTAAATTTCAAATGGAGTAACTCCTAAATCCTTATTATTATCCTCATTTTACAGATAAGAAAACTGAGGTATAGAAGTATCATGCCCAAAGTAGAGGTCATAAGTGGTGGAGCTGGGATTCAAATCCCAGGCCTGTGACCTTAATCTGTGATCCAGGGCCTGGGAAAGTGGACACACAGAACACTCATGGTTACCCTGGGAAGAAGGTCTCATTTGCTCCATTTCATAGAGAATGCAAGGCTCAGAAAAGTTCCGTAACTCGCCCAGGGTCACAATCACACTATCAGCGAGCCCAGAGTAAATCAAGGTTTGGCAAGCCCCAAAGTGCGTGATTTTTCTACACCGTGGCTCTTTCCTCCATGGCAGCAATGATCTCAGAACAGAGTTTGAGTTCAAGCTAGAAGACCGGGTTCAAATCCTGACTCTGACTCAACCTGTTACCACACGTCTCCAGGCCCCCCTTTCCCCAGCTGTAAAATAGAGCTGAGAAGAACAAATGAGGTTGTTTTTTTTTTAAGATGTTATTTATTTATTTGACAGACAGAGATCACAAGTAGGCAGAGAGGCAGGCAGAGAGAGAGGGAAGCAGGCTCCCTGCTGAGCAGAGAGCCCGATGCGGGGCTCGATCCCAGGACCCTGAGATCATGACCCGAGCAGAAGGCAGAGGCATTAACCCACTGAGCCACCACCCAGGCGCCCCAACAAATGAGTTTTTAAATCCCTCCCAGAGCCAATGATTCAGTCGTTCCCTCCAATTAGCACAGAGGCTTGGAACAAAATGTCAGAATCCATGGTCACGGTTACCCACAAACAACAGGGGCTTGTCTGCCAGGCCACTTGGCTCCCAGCCCACCCAGGCCAGATAAAGCAACGGCTGCCTGTCTGCCTCCCCTCGCTCGTCAAAGGTGGCTGACCCGGGGACCAGCCATGGGAAACACACATGCAAGAGACTTGGGGCTACAACCACACTCATCACCATCTATTCTTAGCCCAGCCACCAGCGATGGGTGAGGAAGGAAGGGGGAGCCAAGGACAGGATGACTCCTTCCTGGGTTCCCAGGGCTACTCAGTCACCACCCAAGGGCCTGTCATTCACATCTTCCCTGGGAACTGACAGGCACGATCTGTCAGGCATTTCACAAAACTGCTGGAGAGAGAAACCAGGGTTTTAAGTAGATAACCGAAGTTGGGCTGATTTGGGGGAGATCTGGCTGACACTCTAATTCTAAAGAATCTAAGCTCACTTCAAGGCAGAAGCTTTATCCTTCAGATAAAATTTTACTACTTTTTTTTTTTTTTTTGCACACAAAAAAGTGTTTTTGTGCAAAACCCTTGAAATCCAGGAGTTAAAAATAAAGAAAAAAGGCGCGAGTGGGTGGAGTTAAGGAGGTGTCTCAAAGAGCGCAACCGGGCTTGCTTCCCTGGGCCACTGCCATGAACTTTGAGTGGCTGAGAAGGTCCAAGGAGATCCAGGGTAAAGGTCAGAGGCTGGAGGACTCCGCTCCTCGGGGACTATGTCGGAGCGGGGGTTCCATCGTAGGCGAGGGCGAGGCTCGCAAAGGTTAGGGGGTGTCAGGGCGAGAAGGCACAGGTGGAGACGGGATTCTGTCACAAGCCGGGGACAGGGGCGGGTGGGCATGGGGTCGGACTCGGCGCGGGGTCTGACGCAGACAGGCAGGAGGAAGGTGGCATCTCCACGCACGACCCGGGCCTACTCCTAACTCCCAGGGGAGGTGGGGGGCGCCGCGACAGAGGTTAACTCAACGCCCAGCCCCAGCCCCCGAGCCCCGCACGCGCGCGCGCGCACACCCAGCCCTGCCCGGCACTCCCTGCCCAGTCGACTCAAGCCGGCTCGTCTGGGCGTGCAGACATCAACTGCTAGGGACACGGCCATTCGGGGTTCCTCGGGCGCGACACGCGTGCAGATGCCGCTGTCACAGTGAAGAGGGCCTCCCCGTCCCATGACTCGTCCATCAAGGGCAGCTAAGCCCCTGCTCTATGGACGAGGCGACCAGGGGTCGGCTACGGCGGGGACAGGAGAGCACCCGGGGCGTACTCACACGTTGAGGACGTTGCGCTTGTTGCTAAGGTAGCTCTCGGGCAGCGGGGAGAGCTCCTTGAGGAGGGAGCCCGCCAGCATGGAGGCCGCCAGCGCCCAGGGCAGGTAGCGCCGCACGGCCGCTCGCACCAGCGTTCCCCGGAGGAGACTCGCGCAGCACTCCAGATGCTCCATGCCCGACCTCGTCGGCCACCGTCCTCTTTCCCGAATCCTCTCGGCCACCGTCGTGCCCTGCGCTCGAAAGAAGCCGCGGCGTCCCTTTGGACGCATGCGCGCCGCCCGCGAGCCCCACCCCTCCCGGAGCGCTCGCGCTCGGGCTCCCCCTCCCGGCCACTGGCGGCCTCTGCGGCGCGTCCGCTCCCGAGCGCCGGCCCTCTTCTCCTCCCAGTCCCGCCGCCAGGCGGCAGGCGAGGACTCTTGTTCTGGGTCTGGGAAGAAGCTCTCCTGGGAGTATTTGCTGGAGATGAGGAAGAGTAAATGCAGTACTGTAGGAATTAGGGAAGTGGTCATAGCACCATTTAGTCTCTCCTAAAAGCTTGGAGACACCGCCTCCATCCGCGCCTTAGTTTTCTCATCTGTAAAATGGGGAGACAATAGGAGCTCAACCCTTCGCAAGAGTAGTGTATGAACCCAAGGTCATTAGGGTGATCCGGGTATAGGGAAATGAGATTTAATTTTACTAGAAAAGAAATGCACAAAATAATTACTCAATTTAAATGTTTAGTTATTAGATTTTTTTAAAAAGCTTTTAAAACAACGATTGTACTGAGTGAAAATGCTGGACTCCGGGGGTTAGGATCGGATAACGGTGTGGTGACTCAGTCACTCAGTTTATCACAGAGCTAAACCCTCTCGCCCCCCCATCATGGCTGGGTTCCTAACTCATTGTTTCCCAAATTTCAGGCTCCTCACCTCCCCCCACCCCGCATTGTATCAGTCTCATAGGACTGCCATAACAAATTACTACAAACTTCTTTTTTAATTTCTTTTATTTATTTATTTTTAAAGATTTTATTTACTTGAGAGAGCGAGAGCATGAGCAGGGGGGAGGAAGAGGGAGAAAGAGACTTCCCGCTAAGCAAGGAGTCTGATGCAGGGCTGTCCCAGGACCGTGAGATTACAACCCCAGCCAAAGGCAGACACCCAGTGGACTGAGCCATCCAGGTGCCCCTAAAGTTCTTTTTTAAAAAATATTTATTTATTTATTTGAGAGAGAGGGACAGAGATAGCAAGAGGCAGCATAGGTGGGAAGGAGAGGGAGAAGCAAGCTCCCCACTGAGCAGGGAGCTGGGTGTGGGGCTTGATTATGTCCTGAGAACATGACCTGAGCTGAAAGCAGCTGCTTAACCGACTGAGCCACCCAGGAGCCCCTACTACAAACTTCTTGGCTTAAAACACCAGGTATTTATTTTTTCACAGTCTGGAAGCCAGAAATCCCAAGGGATTGGCAGGGTTGGTTCCTTCTAGAGGCTCTGGAGACACTCCTGTCCATGCCTCTCTCCCCACTTCTGGTGCCTGTGGGCAATTTTTGGTGGTTTTTGGCTTGTAACTTTATAGCTCGGGTCTCTGCCTCCATCAGAAGCACGTGGCCTTCTCCCCTCTGTGTGTCTTTCTCCTTCTGTCTCTTATCAGGACAATAGTCCTTGGATTTCGGATCTACCCTAAATCCAGAATTATCTTGAGACAATCCTTAGTTATGTCAGCAAAGACCCTATTTCCAAAAAGGTCACATTCCCAGGTTCCAGGGGTCAAGACACACCTTTTTAGAGGTCACTGTTCAAGCCATTATAAACACCTTAACTGATTGTTCTATGTCCATACACCACCAAATACTATTATTTACTTAAAGCTTTTCTTTAAACAGCACATGCTTCAAACTTAAATACCTCCCGAACAGCCTCTCAAGCCAAAAATATCCTTGAAATCATGGATTCTGTGTGCCAGTTATATTTATTCTATTACAAATAAAACATTTATATTGAAATATTCATCATCACCAGCCGCCTAAAATAATCTCATGCACCTAAATCAAGGATAGCTACCAAACTTTGGGGAACGCTGGCCTGATTTATGCCTAGAATGGGCTGATGTTTAAATTTTTTTTAAATTTATTTGTCAGAGAGAGAGAGAGCGAGCACAAGTAGACAGAGTGGCAGGCAGAGGCAGAGGGAGAAGCAGGCTCCCTGCCGAGCAAGGAGCCCAACGCGGGACTTGATCCCAGGACGCTGGGATCATGACCTGAGCCGAAGGCAGCCGCTCAACCAACTGAGCCACCCAGGCGTCCCTGGGCTGATGTTTAAAGTTTCTCGTGCAGAGAATTAATAAACTAGTGAGAATAAAAGCATTAATTCCTTAACCACCTCAAGATGATCTTCCTATCTGTAAATTTGCATCTACCTAATCAGGATTCTTCCATAGCAAGATGTCTCTGGGCCTTCAAGAAGTTGCATATTAAAAAGAAAATATAGTGGTGATCACACCAGTTTGGTTTTTCATGATTGGTAATAAAAACTACATAGCTAGAAAGATGTTACTTGTGAAGGCAGCTTGTGGATAATACCTGAAACCATCTCTAGCTTCTGAAGGTTGGCAGGTGCTCAGTTATTGTTACTTCCCATAGCAAACTGCACAAGGGTTAAGAACAGGGAGGTACACTGGACATTGTTAAAGTGTTTCATTAGTGAAAATCCAGATGCTGACCCCCCACCTCAAGAAAAGGTAAAAGGGTGCTAGGTGAACAGAAATTCTAGATATCACCCAAACCGAACTTCCAAAAATGTACCTCCTGAAACTTTCAGGGTTTGTGTTTCTTTTTTTTTTTTTTTTAAGATTTTATTTATTTATATTGAAAGAGAGAGTGTGCAGCCAGGGGGAGCAGCAGGCAGAGGGAGAGGGAAGAGAGAAGGAGAAGAAGGCTCCCTGCTGAACACGGAGCCTGATGTGGGGCTCGATCCCAGGACCCCAATATCATGACCTGAGCTGAAGGTAGGCACTTAACCAACTAAGCCACCCAGGCACCCAGGATCTGTATTTCTGTAGAAAGGATTTGGGTTTGGGGCATCTGGGTGGCTCAGTGGGTTAAGCCACTGCTTTCGGCTCAGGTCATGATCTCAGGGTCCTGGGATCCAGCCCCGCATTGGGCTCTCTGCTCAGCGGGGAGCCTGCTTCTCCCTCTCTCTCTGCCTACTTGTGATCTCTCTCTCTGTCAAATAAATAAAATCTTAAAAAAAAAAGAAAAGAAAGGATTTGGGTTTGATCTACTTAAGACCGTGCAGCTTCATCCCTGGAGAATTTTGAAGATTAGGTTAAACCCAGACCTGAAAAATTATGTCTCTAGAGAAGTTTCTTTCCTTCCTTCCTTCCTTCCCTCCTTCTTTTCTCTCCCTCTCTTACTCCCTTCCTTACTTTTTTCTTTTTTTCTTTCTTTCTCTCTTCCTTTTCCCTCCCTCCTTCCTTCCTTTCTCTCTCCTCATTTCCTTCCTTCTTTTCTTTCTTCCTTTCCCTTTCTTTCTTTTCTTTCTTTCTTTTCCTCCTTCTTTCCTCCCTCCTTTCTTCCTCTTTCTTCCTTCCTTCTTTTGTTCCCTCCTTCCTTCCTTTTTCTTTCTTTCTTCATTCTCTTTCTTTCTTTCCTTCCTTCCTTCCTTCTTTCTTTTCTTTTTCCTTTCCTTTTCTTCTACTTCAACCCATATTAGAAAATCCGTGTTTCTGTCCTGAGTCCAACCGTGTGCTGGAGCCAACCCATTCAGGCCTGTGAGAGCAGAGAGTTAGGTTTTCATGGCTTTTGCAAGCTGATCATTAAACACAGCCATTATTTAAAATTACATTATATAAACTAACAACTAAACTCAACATAAATATTCAAAACTCATTATTTTCTAATTAGTTTACTACATGTCCTTATTTACCTTTGCTCTTAGAATTACTTGCACCCACTGTATCTGTATGGTATGTTCCAGGCCAGTTTTCCCAACTGTGGGTTCAGCAACACCACACTGGGAGCTTAAAACCAGCCGCGATGGAAGTCTACACTAGTGAAACTGGCAATCACTATAAATCGGGGCTTTATCTGGTTTGTTGATTGTCTAGATAGAGATGCAATTCCATTGTCATTCGTCACGATGGAACTGAAACACGAAGGTGTTTATAGATACAAGATTCCAGCAAAAATCAGTGAAAGCATTCTGTGAGAATCAATTTACTATCTGAAATTTACAGTAAAAAAATATTTGTGCGTGTCATGATTTGTAAAATCTGTGCTACACACCTTGTGTTAAGAAACCCTTATGATAAACCTATGCACATATATACTTATACATTGTCTTAGAGAGTCATTGTTGAACATGTATCGATAAATCACGCTGTAATCTAGCACACACATAAAAATATATCTGTAGCATATGAGTGAATGTGCATGCTATAGTACGTAGACATAGCTGTAAACATAGCTTTATGATAGTTTGTGACAGAATATGCCTCTGCTATGCATGAGACGCTCTGATATTTTCTGTTTAATTATAAATTAAATTTTTAGAAATGCTGGTCATGACCCGCTGAACTGATTTTACAACTCATGAATGGGTGGGGGGATCTGTAGTTTGAAAAATACACAAGATTTTAAGGCACTGGAGGACCGTGCTCTGCTCTTCCCCACCAGAGGGTGATAGAAGACCACAGATCCAGCATTCTGCCCGTCTGAACCTTCCCCGGTACCACCTAGTGGCTAGTTTCATGCCTCCTTTATTCAGCAACTATTGTTACAAGTGGGTCTCAAAGAACTTAAAATCTAGTGAAGGTGATAATCATTCATTTACTCAGCCAAGCAACATTTATTAATTTGCTATGCATCAAGCATTGGGCTAGATGTTAGGACTTCCAACGTGTTGAGTAGGTGAGTTTCCTTAATAACTGAAGATTTATCCCCCTTTAAAACCACAGTTTCCCTCATTGGAGGCAGACTCACTAAGTCTGTGGAATGGTTGCATGGAAATCATCTGAGGTTACCATTGTGCCTTTGGCCAGATTGGACATGCACATATATAAGCTAAACGCTAAATAAAAGGAAATGTAAGTTTGTGCTGCCTTCTCAGAAAGAATTTTTCTTCTTTATAACCACATTACACTATAGTGCCACTGATTAATAAGGAGATTACATTCTGCCAGAATAGAATACATAAAAATCTTGAGTGTTTGTTTCCATTGGAAAAGAGGTTTTTATTTTGACAATGATCTTGGTCTGTTTTCCAATATATTGGCCTGAATTACTTGACTAAATGGCAGAGAATAGGAGGTCTTTATGAATTAGGAGTATCATTAAAGGTCCTTTATAAAATACATTTTAGGGGTGTCTGGCTGGTGCAGTGGGTTAGGCATCCGACTCTTGGTTTCCACTGGGGTTGTAATCTCAGGGTCATGAGGTTGAGCCCTGTGCTGGGCTCCATGCTCAATGCCGAGTCTGCTTGGGACTCTCCCTCACCCTCTGCCTCTGCTAGCACTACCTCCTGCCCAGCCCCAGCTTGCTCTCTCTCAAGTAAAAATAAATAAATCTTTAAAAAACTAAACAAATGTTTAAAAATAAAATGCACTTTAAAAAATACAAAATAAAATACACTTTATAATTTACTTGTTTGTTTATTTCTGTCTCCCCTACTTGAATGTCGACTCCAGAAGACAGAGAACATTGCCTTTCTCGTTCACTGATACATCCCAAGTGTCTAGAACCGTGGCCGGCATCTACTAAGCACTCTCTTTTGTTGTTGTTAAATAAATTTATGAATCATTATTAATATGCTGATGTAAAGGAAGTTATTTTAAATTAAAATGGCTTTTTAGGGACGCCTGGGTGGCTCAGTTGGTTGGACGACTGCCTTCGGCTCAGGTCATGATCCCGGAGACCCGGGATCGAGTCCCGCATCAGGCTCCCAGCTCCACGGGGAGTCTGCTTCTCCCTCTGACCTTCTCCTTGCTCATGCTCTTTCTCACTGTCTCTCTCTCTCAAATAAATAAATAAAAAATATTTTTTTAAAAATGGCTTTTTAAAAAAGATTTCATTTATTTATTTGACAGAGATAGACACAGTGAGAGAGGGAACACAAGGAGGGGGAGGGAGAGAGGGAGAAGCAGGCTTCCCACAGAGCATGGAGCCCGATGCGGGGCTGGATCCCAGGACCCTGGAATCATGACCTGAGCTGAAGGCAGACGCTTAACGACTGAGCCACCCAGGTGCCCCTAAAGTGGCTTTTTAAAAATAAACTGAAGAGGGGGCGCCTGGGTGGCTCAGTGGGTTAAAGCCTCTGCCTTCGGCTCAGGTCATGATCCTGGGATCGAGCCCCGCATCAGGCTCTCTGCTCAGCAGGGAGCCTGCTTCCTCCTCTCTCTCTCTCTCTCTCTCTCTGCCTACTTGTGATCTCTGTCTGTCAAATAAATAAATAAAATCTTTTAAAAAATAAATGGAAGAGATGGCAGAATAATAATTATGAAATTGTTATTATTTTTTTAATCTTCAGGGGTTTCCAAGATTGTAAATCACCGGGAAAGGGATTTTCTGGTCCATAAAGTGGGAATGATGCTTCAGTAGAATGACAGTGGAGTAGATCGAGAATGCTTGGGGCCACTGAGGAGAAGACCCCATAGGGCCAAGAAAGGATCAGAGAAGAGTTCTTGGAGGAGATAATCTCTAAGTGGATGTCAGGGGTTGTCCAGAAGAACAGTGGGAAGCGACGTTCCAGGAAGAGCGACCAGCCGGTGTCCTTTTTTTGGCTGGTGGGGGTGAAATAATTCACTGTGGGTTGGGACGGGGGCAGGCAGCCCAGTAATCTCCCCATGGGCAGCCCACTCTGTCCACCACTCCTGGCCCGCCGGCACCAATCCCTTCCTCCTGAGCTCTCTTCTTCAATGCCTCCCCCATTCTTAACCTCTGGATACCTCTTTCTGGCAGGAGGGGACGACTAGCCACTCCCTGGGGTGAGGCAGCTGAGCAAAGCCTGTGTCTGCCAGAGGCCAGGCTGCCTGCCTGCTGAGTGGGAGGGGACTGTGTCCTCTGGCCGGGAGTGGGGGGCAGGCAGCACACACAAGCCAGGCTGCTCAGCATGTGGGCACTGAGTCAGAAGGGCTGGTGCAGGAGGGCCAGGGACCAGGACTTGCTCATCTGCGGGCCACAGGGAGAGCCGCAGGAGCAGCTGCCTTGGACCCTACACCAACCTCGCCAATCCAACCCCCTCCTCCACCCCACCCACAGTCTCTCCCAACCCAGACCCTCCGATCTCGGGCTTTGGGGCTGAGGTTTTGTTGTCTGGAAATGTTGGCAAAACTGGAAAGAAAAGCCAGGCACTGGATATCCCAGTGTGGTAGATGAAGGGAGGGCACTGGGATCAGAAGGAGTATAGACAAAGTTCTAGTTCTTTACCTGGGGGGTAGTCAGATGTTTTCTTTAAAAAATTGATTAAACTATATATTTATATTTTATAAATCTAGTACACTTATTACATTTCACAATATATGAGATGGTGCATATTTTTTAAAAGAACACCTAACTGGGAATAAAATACCTAAGTTCTAAGAAGAACCAGTTTTATTGAGCCTTAATTAAGTATCCGGCACTGCGCTAAGTGCTTTATTGTATTTGGCTCTTTCTTCTCACAACAACTGCACAGCCAAGTACTGCTATTACTTCATTTTGCAAATGCTGAGGCATAGAGAAGCTAAGAAACTTAGCTAAGGTCACACAGCTGGTAATCCATCAGACCGGGATTCAGACCAGGGTCAGTATGCCTCTAGGATGAGTCACTTACCTCTGTTTCTTCGTCTGAAAAATGAGACGCCTATAGTGCCAGCTTTGTTGCCCAGATAAATAAGCAAAACCTTACTGTGCTGGATGTCGTGCATACGGTAGGCACACAATAGGTGTTCACCTCCGAAATAAAGATGCTCATCTTTGGCTGCTCAGTAATTTGTGAGGCAGACACAGCAGAGGGTCACCGTCCCCACTGAACAGACGAGAAGTCTGACTCCATTCTGGGGCCATAAAGGAGCCAGGAGGCCCAGAGGCTCCCCCTGGTCCCTTCCCTCCCTTACACTGCTGAACTCTTAAGGTCCAGCAGCAGCAGGGAAGTGGCCGTGGGGCTGGACTCCCGCCCTGCACAGGAATGTGGGGCGCCTCAGGGGTGGTGGCCAGGCGAGGGGCGCTGACACTGAGGCTTTTCCGCTCCAGCTGCACTGGCCGGTGACGCAGCAAATTCCACGACCACACCTGGTTGTGCAGCTGTTCAGACTGGACCCTGAGGACGATTGCCCAGTCCTGGGGCCACAGGCTCCCTGAGGGCATGGCCTTGGCCTCTAGTGGCCTCACGCTGGGATTGCGGGCCAGGGCACGGGAGCACGGGGTGCCCCCCTGGGCTTAAGCCTGCCTGGCCAGCCCCTTCCTCCAGTTTCCCCCACTTTTTTTGGATGGGATAAGTCCTCTCTGACACCCAGGCGGTGAGGGGCTTCTCGGCTCAGCCCCTGTGAACCTGCTTAGAGTCTTTAGTGGGAGGGAGAGGCCCAGGAGGGAACTTTAAGGGCACCCTTTTGGTTTCGGGGTCCTGGGGGTCCTTGGGAAATCAGCTCCTAGAAGGTTAGACTGGGATGAGCCCCTTCCCTAAAGGGCTAAGTCCTGGTCTGCTCTCCCTCCCAGTCCCCAACCCCCAGGCAGGACTGGACGGAGGGCGAAGCACAAAGGCACATCTCAGGTTCTCACCCGCCCTGCAGCTGGTGTGGCATCCAAGGCCTCCCACCAGCAAGAAAAAGCCTCTGCTTACCTCTGATCCTATCTCTCAACCTCCTTCTTACACTCTCTTATCCCCAGAGTATTCCCTAACCTGCCTTTTGTTCACTTCCCATGGACCAAATTCCCGCCTGCCTCAGAGCCCTTGCCCATACTGTCCTCCTGCCTTGCACTGCTGTCTCCCTGTCTTGCACTACTGTCCCCCAGCTTGCACTACTGTCCACTGCCTTGTGCTCTTGTCCCCCACCCCCACCCCTCTGTCCCAGCTTTACCCTCTGCTCATTTTCCTGCTTCTGCTCAATCATCATGTCTATCATTACCGTTTGTGG
The DNA here is from genome assembly GCA_004024625.1 of Mellivora capensis. Classification (NCBI taxonomy): domain Eukaryota; kingdom Metazoa; phylum Chordata; class Mammalia; order Carnivora; family Mustelidae; genus Mellivora; species Mellivora capensis. Next base: position 147,420 of record PISX010002297.1, read on the forward strand.
CGGGTCTTACACGTTCTTGGGCCATGGCTCTTCTGCATGAGGGTTCAGAAGCAGCTTGCCAACTTCCTCCAGAATACTTGGAATTTTGGTTAAGATTGTATTGAATCTAAAGATTAATCTGGTGAGAACTGGCAACGCACCCAAGTTCATTAAAAATGATGTGATGTGAGTCACTGAAGATAGAGACACAAATCACACAACTCCTTCATCAAAGTGTATTTGCTCATTTTCTTCCCTTTTATTTGATTTCATTTCATGAGAGAAGACCTCATGGGCCCATTTTGCAGACGAGGAGACTGAGGCTCGGAGGAATTACATGACCTCAGAGGAATTACAGGTCCTACAGTGAGGAAGTGGTGTTGTCTGTATGACACACGAATTTACTCATTGAGTCAGTTTGGACTATGGGTGTGGCTTACGTGTATCTCAGCTTGTGTGTTTGTGTGGAGGGTGTGTTTCCACTCGCCCAAAGTGGAAAAACATCTATATTTGAAGATGGATGTGCTGTGAGGTTGAGAGAAATGCAGACATGTCTGCTCTGTTGGATGGTGACTTCTGGCTGTGTTGGTGTTGGGGCCTTTGGCTATGTGTGTAGAGTGTTGGGGTTTGGGTGGGTGTATGCAGATTTATCCTGGGTATGGGGGAGGAAGTATGTGTTATTGGGGAGACAAGAATGTTATATTTCTGCTGGTGTGTGTGTTTTCCTTCTATAGGATTTTCATTTTATACTTGTTGAAAAACTCTTTTAAACAAAGGTTTTTTAAAAATCACACATAACTCTAAATTTTTTTATTAAGGTATAACTTAAGTTTAAGTGCTGACATCTCAGGTATGCAACTAGATGAATTCTGACACACGTTCACCCTGTGTCTTGGATCAAAATATAAGGCAGAGACAGCCCCTCAGCAGAAGCTCCCATCCATACCCACATGTTAGCCACTTTTAGCTTCTGTTACCTTAAATTCATTTTACCTGTTCATGAGCAGCTTGGCAATGCACTCACAGTATTTGTATTGGGGGAGGTTAACAGCTAACATTGAACAAATTTTGCTTTGTGTGCTAACATATATCTCACTGAATTCCTCATAATAGCCAAATAAGGTAGCACCTCTTCATTGTTCCCATTTTACAGAGAAGGAGATTGAGGCTCAGAGAGCACTCAGAGTCCGGTCACCTATCTAACACCATGGCTCTGTTCCTTGTTCACTACTAGACCATCCTGCCTCCCTCTGGGTAACATGCCAAAGAGGAGACTCTGTCGTCTGCTGCAGAGGGAGCAAAAGACCTGGGAGACCAAAGGTGCTGGGGAGTGTGCTTAATTTATTTATTTATTTTAAATATTTTATTTATTTATTTGACAAAGAGAGACAGCGAGAGAGGAACACAAGGAGGGGGAAGTGGGAGAGGGAGAACCAGGCTTCCTGCCACACAGTATGCCTGACGTGGGGCTTGATCCCATGATCCTGGGATCATGATTTGAGCTGAAGGCAGACACTTAACAACTGAGCCACCCCAGTGCCCCAAGTGTGCTTTATTTTCCGAGGAGTCACTTTCTCGGCATCTGCATGAGGACTCTGCAATTCTTGCTGGGCCAGGAATTACCACCGGCCGTCCAGCCACCGCTGAGCTGCGGAGACACACCACGCCACAGGGATCGAGTCTCAGCTCCCAGACTTATTTACTGTGTGCCTCCCCCTTTGAACCTCACATCTTCAATTGTTTAAAGGAGATTAAAATCCTCATGCATGGTTAATGAAGTAGGTAACAGATGGGAGATGCCACTGTGAATGTGTAGATGACTATGGCTATTATTTTTTTTAAAAAAACCTTTTTATTATAAAATAAAACAAGTACAGAAAGTCCCACAAAACAATGGGGACCCCATAAGGCAGACCTCTTGTAACGACCAGTCAGATCAAGAAATAGGAGCCCCTTGGGGTGCCTGGGTGGCTCTGTTAGTTAAGCATCCGAATCTTGATGTTGGCTCAGGTCATGATCTCAAGGTTGTGAGATTGGGCTCCATGACGGGGGTCTCTGCATCAGGGGGCTTCATGTCAGACATGGGTCTTGCTTAAGATTCTCTCTGGGTCCCTCCCCTCCATTCTCCCCCTCTAAAAATAGAAAATAAAAAAAAAACAGGAAGCCTGGTCACAGCCTGACTTACAGTATTTCTTTGTGTTTCCTTACAGTTTTACTGCCCAAGTACATATCCCTAGACCTTATAGTTTAGTCTTGTCTGTATACAAAAATACAATGTGTATCTTTTAAGTTTTAAGTTTCTACTGATTCTCTCTTCATCCCTTGCATTTTCTTGGTTTATCTTTTGGAAGAATCTGGAGCATTTATTTTTCACGTGTGCTCCCCTCCCTCCAGCTTCCTCCCTCCCCTTTTTGGACTTGGAATGACACAGATCTGGGCCCTAGTCCCGAGTCTACCAGTTGCTATGTGACCTTAGATAAGTCACTTAACCTCTTTGAGGTTTTTTCCTTAACTGACAGATCACCCAAAAGCTTCCAGCTTTCTCAGTCTCCTCCCTCAAGCCTCCAGGCTTTTGTTCCGCACTTTCTACTCAAAAGCGACTTTACAGGTTAAGGATCAGAGAGACGTGGTTCTGGAGCCCAGCTCCCACTGGCACTAGCCCTGTGAACTTGGGCAAATCACTTAACCTCTCTGAGTTTCCTCTTCTTCATCTATTGCATGAGGATTGTGGTACCTAACCCATGAAATTAGAGCAAGACGTACATAAAATCATGCCTGTAAAGCGTTTAGCACCTGGCTCCTTGTATGTGCCAAATATCCACTGACTGTTATTGTTACTGTCGTTAGCTACTGTTAAGGCTCACGTACATTGACTGCTTGCTCTGTGCCAGGCGCTGTGTCCAGTGTCCGAAGATGTACTAACTCATTTAATCCTCCCAACAGTGCCATGAGGCAGCCCCATTTTATAGATGAGGAAATTGAGGCACAGAAAAGTTAAGGACCTTGCCCACAGCCACACAGATAGCCAGCCGTGAACCTAGGCTGCCTAGATCCAAAGCTGAGCGATCCTGCCTCAAATGCTTCTACTCTCTAGAAGAATTTCCCCTTTGCTTGCCCAAGCCCAGAGAGAATTCTAGCAGGGGTGAGGACGGAGCAACAGCTGAATCCAGCGTGATAAAATCCAGGGGTGAGACGGTGTCCCTACCCTAAAGTGAGGTTCCGGCTCAGGGCATGAATCTGGGCCATCCCTGGTTATTTCCTGCCCCACACCCCTGACCCTTCGGATCTGCTGGTAACCTGCTCAAGTGAACCTGGGAACGGGTTTAGACAAGGAGGACAGTAGTGGAGCTCCTACCCGGTGGAGCGGCTGGGGGTGTTGCTGGGTGCTTACCCCGGGCCATCATCTGGGTCTCTGTGGATGTGTGAACCTGTGCGCTAGGAGATGGGGATTTTGTGTGTGGAGCCATCTGTCTGTCTATCTGTCTCTGGGCAGAGGCAGAGTGACCAGCCTGCCTGGGTGCACATCCCACTGGCGCTACCCACTGGCTATGTGACCCCAGAAAATGACTCATCTTTTTGCCCCTTAGTTCCCTCATGTATGTGAAAATGGATAGGATGACAATCATGGTCCCAACCTGATAGAGGTTTTCTGAAGATTCAGTGAGCTCTTCCAGGTAAGGGCTTAAAATAGCACTGGGCGCTGAGATAGGAGCAAATCCATCCAGCTTCTATGTTTTCAGAAGATTAAGTGTGTAAAGGGTGAGTTCCTGTATATGCCTGTGAGGGCACCCGAGGGTGCACGGTAGAAGGGATCTACGGGGCTGGCAGAATGAGCTGTCTCTGTGCTTTGTAGGAGGAAGATGTGCCTGTGCGAGGGCATGCGTGTACGGTTGCGTGATGTGTGCACACTTGAGGCACATGCATTGTGTAAGCGTGTGTGTGAGGTTGTTCACTGTGGACCCCAGTGGCCACACCAACAAGCTCCCAGCCCCAGAACAAGTCCCTGAGGTTCCCTGTGCCTCGTATCCCCAGCTGTGCAGTGGGTGGGGTCACTACCTCAAAGGCAGCCGTGAAAACCACTGAACCACTTCCACGGATGGGAAGTCTGCACCTGTACAAGCGCCCATGCCCCGAGGGAAGCTCCGCTGAGCTTGCTGACAGAGTGGGGCATAATTGTGGGCACTTTTGGGTTTGTAAGAGCCCAGATTGTTCGTGCACGCCTCCCCATGGGCTGCAGAGTTCCCTCTGGGTGCCTCGGGTCCCAGCCTGCCATAGGCACAGAGGCCCTGAGGCCAGTTTCTCTCCTGGGACATCTGAGGCCCAGAGAGGGATAGGGCCTTACATCTGGACCCCCAGCACTCTGGAGCCAAGCATCCTTGTCCTTCTGGCATGGTGGTAAAGGCCTGTCCAGGTCAGGGTCAGCACTCTACCCCTCACTGCCTCTGCCTGTCCCCCCTTCCCCGGCGTCCAGCAGGAAGGTGTGTGCTTTGGCAACCGGCACTGTCTGGGCCGGAGGCTGAGGTTGGGGGGCTGCCCAGGGTGGGAATTCCATGTGTCTGGGGAGAACCCCAGCCTGCAGCCCTTCGCGGCCCCCTGGCTTAGCGGCACCTGAGGCTGGGAGCTGCCTGGGGATTCTCAGAGGCCACTGGAAGAGGGGGCTGAGGGCTTACAAATGCCTTAACCTCGGATTTTTTATATAACATCGTTCTTCTAAGTCTACCGCGTCTGTCACAGAAGTATTGCTTGTTGCTTGTGAAGAATGCAAGTAATCAGATGAGAGAGATACAGTCTTTCTTAACCTAGAAATAAGCAGCTCAGAGACTGAAGGGGCGTTAACAACACACAATGTGCAAATACACGTACAGGCACCTGCAGGCTCGTGCGTGTATCTGTACAGACACACACACACGCACACGCACACATGCAATTACACACACTGAGTGCCCCCGTGCATGTATCTGTACAGACACGCACACACACACATGCAATTACACACACTGAGTGCCAGGCACGGTGGTACGGGCTCCACAAGTGTTACTTTGTTTAATCCTCCTAACAGTGCTCTGAGATAGGTACCATTATTACTCCCATTTTACAGATGAGACACAAAATGACTGAGTAACTTGTTCAAGGGCACCCAGTTAGCCAGTGAAATCATGGGGACTTGAACCCAGATCTGGCACTTAATTGATTAGGCTACCGGGTGCCGTGTTTGAGCAGCAGGGTCGTGACTACCCTCCTAGGCTTCTCCCCTTTGCATGGATACTGGTTTGGTCATGAAAACAGCACCTTTTTTACATACTAACAGTGCTCGGGGGTCAGACTTGTATTTGAATCCTGTCTCTATTGCAGACAAGCTGGCTTGGCTGGGGGCTTGTCCCTTCATCTCCCGGACTCAGTTTTCTCATCTGTTCAATGGGGAGCTATCGTATCTGCTTCTCAGGGTTGGCTGAGCTTGTGTGTGTGTAAAGCACTCAGCGCAGGCCTTGCACATAGTAGGTGCTCGTTAGATGGGGCCAAGTTTATCGCCTACTCTGAGGCTGGACAGCTTTATAGGGAAAACAGTCCAAGAATATTCCCCAGAAGCAAGGCGGCCTCCCTGCTGGGGTCTGGAAGGCAGAGAAAAGCCTCTGCCTCTGGGGTGTCCGAGGTGGAGGGGTGGTATTTCCTCCTGGAGTCTCTGCCATTGCCATATCCCCACCCCAGCCAGAGGCTCAGCCCCAGCCCGGCGCACCCCAGGTGGAAGAGGGACTGGCAGAGGCGCCAGAGGGTGGGAGGGGAAAGCCCACAGATGGGCAGGCGGAGCCTGGGTCCAAGTCTGGCCCGGCTGCAAGGGGAGGGGGCAGTGGGGCTCGCACGTCAGATGCCATCAGCTCCCAGGGGACCATTAAAGTCGCTGCGCTGCCAGGCGGGCCAGGGTGTCTGCAGCGTTCCCCAGGTCCTCGGAGCCTGCTGCCACCCACCTGGGCAGTCCGGCCTGGGTACGCGCCCCCGGGAAGGGAAGCGGCTGTCTGGTCTCCTGCACTCTGGTCTCTGGCTCTCTTCTCTTCAGCTCCGTTTCTCCCTGTCTTCTCTGTCCTTCCTTCCCCTGTTTTTATTTTTTTTTCCCTCTCTCTCCCTCTGCCTATTTCTCTCCCATGTTCCTTCTTTTTCCCCTTCATTGTCTCCCATTCTCTCCTTATCTTTCCACCTTTCAGTTTCCGTCATTCCTGTTCTCTGTACCTTTTTTTTCAGATGCCTTTTTGGTCTCTCTCATTATTTCCTCTTTGCTTCTCTTCTTCTCTTCCTCTTTCATCCTCTGCCATCTGGCTCTTCCTGTGTCTCACTCTCAACCCCCAAAACGCAGCAACTCAAGGACCAGAGGGCCCTGCACTCCACCCCAGGAAAGGTTGGCCCTGCCCCTCTGAGGGCATCGACAGAGCCCGCTTGGAGAAGAGAGTGCCCAAGCTGGAGAGGACTGGTGTCTGTCTCCTGGGCTGGTGGGATGGTGTCCTGGCTTTGAAGTGGTGGCCCCATCTGCATCCCATGGCCTGATCCGGATTAGTTACTGTCCAGGCATTTCCTTCCATCACCCAATTCACTGAGTGCACTGGGGCGGGAAGGACAGGGTGTTGGGCACCAGGACAAGAGCTGAGTCAGGAGATCTTTGCCAAGTTCCCAGGGGTAAGCATCCTTGGGGTGGCAATGCTGGAGAACACTCAGGGTTTGGTGCCCTCATGCCCACCCCCTCCAGGCAGCCAGCTCTGACTGCACGAGGTGACGTGTGATCCTTCCAGCCAGCTATGCCCCTGCTGTCCAGCACCGTGGGCCTGGCAGGCCTGCTCTTCTGGGCAGGACAGACAGTGAATGCCTTGATGCCCAATGCCACCGTGCCACTGGCCTGGACGGAGGGCACAGCAGTGCGGCCCCTGAGTGGCCTGGGGGTACCCCGGTACCGGCGGAAGCGGCACATCTCTGCCGGGGACATGAGTGCCTTACTGGATTTTCACAACCACATCCGGGCCAGTGTGCACCCACCTGCGGCCAACATGGAGTATATGGTGAGTTCCCACGCCCTCCCCTGTGCCCAGCCAATGCCAGTCAACTCAGCGTGTTCTGGAAGTGCTGGACCATTTGCCAGCCTGGCCCCACTAATCAGTATCTGGGTGTCTGGGTCTTGCTGAAAGGCCAGGAATTAGTCTACCCATTTTATAGATGAGGAAACAAAGGCAGTGCATAAGTCCTCCCTGGAAGCAGGGTCAGCAGGCTGCTAAGTATTTACAATCCACTGTGTGTCTAGCCATAACCCACACACAGTCCTGAGGCACTCCTCTTCCTTCGAGGTGGGGATTGTCATCTCTGTTTTCCGATAAAGAAATTGAGATGCAGAGATTTAATTTGCCAAAGGTCATCCAGCTGGGATTCTAACCCAGCTCTGCCTGTTGTGGTCTTAACAGATACAATAACCACCCCCCCCCCAAGGATTTGGGCTCCCTGCTGGGGACCTGCAGGGGGTTGGTGGCTGGAGCTTTCGATGCTATTGTCTCTTTGCTTTCGGGGTCTGATGGACATTTAGCAAGCTCGTGGAGGCAGAGTTTGGGGACTGGCACCCGGGGTCTCAAGCTGAGGAAAACGGGAAGCTGACCAGCTACAGAAGCTGAGATGTGCTCCCTTAAAGAGGCAGGACCAGTAGCTGTCATCCCATCCCCCAGAAGCCAGACTCCGGGAGTGGAGGAGGGGAACTTTCTCGTTATCGCAGTCCCTCCCCCAGGACCTTTGTCCCAAATCAGCCTGGAGAGATAGGCTTCTAGCCCACCCACAGATTTCTTTAGGGAAAGAGATTTTGTCAGTCCACCTCCTCCAAGGCAAATATGTGCTACTCCACAGCCTGAAAATTCCTCTGCTTTTGCGATGTGTCCATTCACTTAGGTACTGGCTGTTGCTCCCAGCCCAGTACCGTGCAAAGCCTCGTGGGCTCTGCTGAGAACAGGATGGACGCGTGTCTTCCCTCGTGCGGATGATAGAAAGCAAATCCACAACACAAGATCTGGATAATATAATGTCAAGGAAGAATAGGTGTTGGGGAGGGGCGGAGATAGGAGCCAGAATGGCAGGTAGCTAAAGGTGGAGGGTTATTCACTTGCTCATGGAAGGACTCATTCATTCATTAGCACAGTGATTGGCACATGGAAGATCCTTCATTTTTCAAACAATGACACAATTCTTGTGTGTGCAAGGCACTCATCCTGATAAGTATTTATTTATTGCATGCATGGTGGGACAGAGAGAGCTAAGTATCTCCCCATGGACCCCAGTAGGGTCAATGAATGCGGATGTGATGTTAGCATGCCCCTTCCCTCAGTTTACCCCTTTGTTGCATGAAGGAAACATTCCTCTCTTTTCCCTAAAAGTATGTGTGGGACTACCCTGGGGACGTGTTTGGACCTCTCTCTTGGTAGCCCCGTGTTGTCTTCACTAGCTGGCTTCTGCCCGCAGGACGGGTGTCTGACTAAGCACCCTTTGCTCAAGGAACCCTTTCTCTCCCACAGCCTCCCCAAAAGGTCCAGTCCCCTGTTTCACGCTCTCACAGCCACCAGGGTTGTAATGATTATTTACTGTCTCATCTCCTTGCTAGACTGGGAGTCCCGGCGCCTGGAAATATTGTTCAATATTTGCTGAATGAACAAATAAAACGAATGAATGACTAATATCTCAGAGAATCCCCGGAAGTCAGAGTGGAAGGAAACTGGTATTTTTTTTTTAAGTGATGCTTTTTCAAGTTAAAAATGTGGGGCATTCACACACTGGACAATTATGAAGCCGTTAGGAGGGGTGAGAAGAGTACTCTCTCTGTGCTGATGTGAAATAACCAGTAAGATAACCTCTTTGGTTGAGTGAAAACAGCAAGAGGCCTGATAGAATGTCTGCCATTTGTAAAATAAATCAATATAAAAATAAATCAATATAAATATAATATACTTATGTACACTTAATTATATACAATTATATATACTTATATAATTATATGTGTTTGTGTGTGTGTGTATATATATATATATTTGTACAGGTATAGAATATTTCTGAAGAGGACACCAGAAGTCACAGTGATGGTCGCCTCTAGGGGGCAGGGCCATTGGGGGAGCAGGGACAGGACTGAGATGACAGACTTTCCACTTTTCCTCCTTTGGGGATCTCATATATTATAGTTGTGCCTGTTTTCACTATTCAGAAAAAAAAATTTTTTTAATTCAAATATTTAATGTCAAAAGAAATTTGTTTTAAGAATACAATAAATACGATAAAAAGCCAGTTCCCTCCCTATCACTCTGGGCTCAGCCACTTCTAGGGCCTGCTAACTCCTGGACCAACAGCCCGGGACCCGCTCAGAGCAGAGAACCCCCAGCCTGAAGTCCCTCCCGTGTGAGGGGAAAGGATGCCGGAAGAGGAGTCAGAGGTCTGGGTGTGGGTCTTGGCTCTGGTGTGGACTTGGAAGTCCTAGGCCTTCTCTGACTCCAAGTGTTCTAAGCTATTGAGTGGATTTGGTGCAGGGTTTCAAGGAGATGGAGGACGAGCGGTACCAGGGAAACGCGTGTCTCTGGACACAGCTGGGATGATGGGGGTTGTCCCCCTGGGGAATCTCATGGCCTTTCTCTCCCCAGGTCTGGGACGAGCGGCTGGCCAGGTCCGCAGAGGCCTGGGCCACCCAGTGCATCTGGGCACACGGGCCCTCCCAGCTGACGAGATATGTGGGCCAGAACCTCTCCATCCATTCTGGTCGGTGAGTGACCTTCTGCCCTTCCTTCTCTCAGTCACTCCACAAAGTCACCGAACAAGGTGGTGGCAGAGCACCTTCTCCGCTCCCCAGCAGGGGTCTTCCATCTTCTCTGTCTCCCCAGGTACCGCTCAGTGGTGGACCTCGTGAAGTCTTGGTCTGAGGAGAAGCGCCATTACTCGTTTCCGGCCCCCAGGGACTGTCGGCCGCGCTGTCCCTGGCGCTGCAGCGGCCCAGTCTGCTCCCACTATACCCAGGTACCCCTCTGTGGGATGAACGGCCGAGGGAGAACAAATCCTGCTAGCTTAGAAGACAGAGAATGTGGTGGAACAGAAATGATAGAACAGAGGCCCTGTGGACCTCCTTTCACACAATAAGTGTAGTCCTGGTAAGTTCTGTCCAGACTGAGTTGAGCTGACTGGATCTTGTTTTGAGTCTTAGGTGGGCTGGCCAGATTGTTTGACCTCCAAAGTGGAGATGTGTGGTCTGACAAATCAAGAATGCTTCTGAATTCAATAGCTCCAAACATTTTCTAGTATTTTCTGTCTTCTAAGGATATTATTATCACCATCTCCACCATCATCATCATCATTTTAAGTAGGCTCCACCCCCAGCATGGAGCCCAATGCGGGGCCTGAACTCGTAGCCCTGAGATCAAGACTGGAGCCAAGATCAAGAGTCAGACATTTAACCCACTGAGCCACACGGGCACCCCTAGGATCCCACTATCTTAAAAAAAAAAAGAAATGCTAAAATAAAATGACAAAAATTGTAGTATATTTTGAGTGCTCATATTCAATATGTTACCACTTGTTACACAAAAAAATATAACATGATATAATGTTGCAGGAAATGGGACCGGGACTTCCCACTGTAAGACAAATATTTTCTTTCAGTCTGTCCATCTCTTTGTGACTCATGCATGTGGAGTTACAGTCAAAAAACTACGTTGGAGGGACGCCTGGGTGGCTCAGTTGGTTAAGCGGCTGCCTTCGGCTCAGGTCAGGATCCCAGCGTCCTGGGATCGAGTCCCACATCGGGCTCCTTGCTCGGCGGGGAGCCTGCTTCTCCCTCTGCCTCTGCCTGCCACTCTGTCTGCCTGTGCTCGCTCTCTCTCTCTCCCTCTCTCTCTGACAAATAAATAAATTAAAAAAAAAACAACCACATTGGAGAGTTTGTAGGAACTGTGAGGCCTAAAGCAAGGGTCCTTCCTGAGGTCCCAGGAGTTACTATTACCTTCATTTTACCAAAGAAGCAAGTGGGGCATGTGGCATGGTTAATTGACTTGGTCAAAGTCACACACTAGTGATATGGAGATTCTGGTCCAAGGTTGTTTAATTCCAAAGTTTGTGTTTTAGTCTCCAGCAGAATGATTTTCCAGTGGTTGCTAGGGGAAAAAAAGGAAGAAAAAAAGTAATAGAACAATATAGAAAATAGTAGCATATATCACGTATGCAAAGATTAAGTGTTGCTTCACAAAACTTTTGTCTCAACTCTGCATGTTGTGCACTGAGTAACAATCTAAAATTCATGCCTTACTGTTGGTTGTAGTAAAAAAACAAAAATGCTTGAGAAACAACACGGCACAATGTGTCTTCAGGAATACTGGGACAGGCAGACTGCCTCCCCCAGAAAGACCTCAATTACCCTGAACCTTGTCCAGGAGCCTCCGAGTCCCAAGGAGCTTGGGTCTCTCTACGTCCTTCTCAAGGCCTCCTTGTCATTATCCTTCCTCAGATGGTGTGGGCATCCTCTAATCGCCTGGGTTGTGCCATCCACACCTGTGGCAGCATCAACGTCTGGGGCAGCACCTGGCGTCACGCAGTGTACCTGGTCTGCAACTATGCCATTAAGTAAGTACAGCACAGAGGTAGGGGGCTGTGGGGCAGGGGGAGGGACCCTGAGAGGAATGGGCAGAATTCCAAGAAAAGGAAGACGCCCAGGACATCCTGGCTTCTTCCATTCTAAGTAACCTCAATACCATACAATCTGGTAGTTTTAGAGTCAATTAATAATTCTTTTTTTTTTAAGATTTTATTTATTTGACAGACAGAGATCACAAGTAGGCAGAGAGACAGGCAGAGAGAGAGAGGAGGAAGCAGGCTCCCTGCCGAGCAGAGAGCCAGAAGTGGGACTTGATCCCAGGACCCTGGGATCATGACCTGAGCCGAAGGCAGAGGCTTTAGCCCACTGAGCCACCCAGGCGCCCCCAGTAATTCTTTTTCTTTACCCAAATTGCAAAAGTGCTTGGGAGATAGAGGACCAAGGCAGGTGGATAGGCAGCCTCGAGGATGAAGTCAATAGTAGAGAATATGGTTTAGATGCGATGGACAAGTGGGCTTGCAAATATCTCACTCTTGAATTAGATCTGCTTCCCCATGGCCTGGCCACACATGACAGCCCTAGTCCTCTTCCAACAAGGCCAGCTAGCCCCTCCAAGCTTGTCATTGGAAGTAGAGCAACCAGGAACACGTGTGTCCCATACCCAGGCAGATCCCAAAGGAAAAGAAAAGGAGAGACAGAACAAGCATACTCAGTTCCTCCCTTTAGGCTCTCCAATCAGCTTTGTGGGAGTGGGGCCATGAGTGCCCTTTGTAGGCAAGTCTCTTGGAAACATGGAGAAAGAAGGATGGAAGTTCCCAGCCAACGTACAGTATACAAACTTGCCAACATTACAGATTCACATATAAACACAAGAACAAATTCTAAGTGAACATGATATTTAGAACTTCAAAATTACATGCTGATGGCACCTTTTACTTTCAAGTAGCCCTTGACCATTTACAAAATATTTTCACCTCATTATCTCATTGAAGAGATGAAAGAGAAAAAAGGAAGGAAAAAGGGAGGGATACTGGGAAAATGTTTTCCTTTTTTAAGAAGAAGAAATTGAGGATCAGAGAGGTTAAGTAATATACAAAAATCACAAAGCCAGGAGGTAGCAGAGCTGTTCGAAACACAAGTCTTGATGTCAAGTCTATGCTCTGTCTGCTATACTATTCTGATGTTCTAGAAATCACTGGTAGCCTGAACACAAATTCTCAAGCTATTTATTTGTTAATGGTGACGTCGATTAACAAAGTATAGAGCCCAGCTTTATCAGACACAAAAATACAAAGCAAACTTCATTACAAATAGCTTAAGGGACTGTTTCAATTTGCTGATTCATGGAATTTTTGCAGCACTGAGTATTAACATTATAGTTGTTAAGATTTTTATGCTCTGGGGTCAAGACTGTCAGGGTTCAAATTTATGATTTAACTTCTACATGCCTGTTCCTTCATCTGCAAAATGGGAATAAAATAATACCTACTCACTGAATTGTTGAAAAAAGTAAGTGATCTGACCCAGGTAACCCCCCCGGGCTCATGATGGCAGATGACACAGTGGTGCTTCCTGCCAAGACCAGATCTGGATGTGGTGTCCTGTGTGTATACAGTGTGTCCATGTGTATATGAGGACTTCGGATAAAGCATTTCTCCCTTTCTGGACCTCCATCTCCTCTTTTAAAATAAGGCTTATCCTACCTGTCTCACAGAGGATCACAGGACATAGCTGTCCACAGTACATGCTCAGTAAATGGTAGCCTTGGTCATAATTGGATTATAAACTCTCTGAGGGTAGGAAATAGACCTGATTCATTTCTGTATTCTTTTACTACAGTGATTTCAACCTCCTCTTTCTTTAAGCAAAACTTTTTTTCTAAGTGGTTAAATTGAACACCAAAAAAAGATTGAGTTGTATTCCGTCCCCCCCAGGTGTCTCCACTTCCCACATTCTCTGCCTCCAAACTTCTGGGAGCACCTTTTGAAAACTATGCACTCACAGCATCTGGCACAAATCCCAATGCTCGATAGCTGCTCCAGAAGTGTTTGTTGAGTGAATAAGTGAACGAACCCCATGTAAAACCAGAGATGCATACTTTTTTTTTTAAAGATTTTATTTATTTATTTGACAGAGATGACAAGTAGGCAGAAAGGCAGGCAGAGAGAGGGGGCAAGCAGGTTCCCTGCTGAGCAGAGAGCCTGACGCGGAGCTCGATCCCAGGACCCTGAGATCATGACCTGAGCTGAAGGCAGAGGCTTAACCCACTGAGCCACCCAGGCGCCCCTTAAGTGGCTGGGTCGGGCAGAAGAAATAAGAAAATCAACACTTTCTGAAGAGTCACATATTGGCCAGGCACTGTGCTAGGTGCGGGCATACATGGCCCCATGATCTGATCTTTGCTGCCTCTCTGTGAGAAGGGAAGTCTTCCATTAGTTTTACAGATGAAGAAACCAAGGCTTGCAGGTGTGACTTGCCCCAGGTCACATAGCCAGTCAGCAGAGGTGCTGAGATTTGGAAACCTGTCTGAAGGCTGCCCACATTAACTCTCCTCTGTCCCTGTCTCCTCCGTACCTTTTCTCTTCCAGGGGCAACTGGATCGGCGAGGCACCATACAAGATGGGAAGGCCATGTTCTGCCTGCCCCCCAAGTTACCAAGGCACTTGTAGTAGCAACATGTGCTTCTCCAGACTCAAATCCAATCAGCTCCTGTGGGTCTAACTTTTCCCCGGGCTCTGGGGGGGCCACTGGCCCTCCCGCAAAGGTTCCCTCCCCAAAGACCAGATGAAAGCATAATTGCTTTTGTAAAGGACATTACTGAGCTCTCTCCGCTGATCTGAATTTTCTCTCCTGATTCCTTCCATTCCTGAAAGATCCAGCATGCGTCCGAAGAAACAACCTCCCAGCCTTCTTTCTTTCTTCTTCCAGAGTTCTTCTCCCTGGCTTCTGGGAAAGAGGCCCACACCTTCCATTGACTCTGCTCAGAGAGCCAGGGCTGGTTGGAGCAGACTCTTGGGTCCCAAACCCACATGTCTTTGTCCATCCAGGGAAGGGGATTTATTAAATAATCTTTAGCCTGAAACCCACTTTCGTTCATCCAATGAGAGCTAGGCTTCGAGGACTTGCGGTTTGCTTCCTGCTGGGAACGGCTCAGGTCCAAGCTTAAAAAAAAAACAGTTGAAATTGACTTGTAGATTCAGGTCCCCCCTTTTACAGATGGGTACACTGAGGCTCTGCAAAGGGGTGTGACCCACTGATAGCCACAACTTGTCCCCAACAGCACCCAGGTTGGAGCACGGGTCCTGACAGCCCTTGTAGGCTGTTGGATCCCTCTCTGAGCATCTGGACTGAGAGTGCAAAACCAGAGTTGGCCGGCAGGGGTGGGGTGGGGGTGGGGACGGGACTGTCTTCTTCTGGGCCTTTTTCTCTATCACTTTTCTCTATCACTCCAGGCAGATGTGTCTGCCTGTCTATCTGTCTCTTTCTCCCCCATACTCCCTGTATAATCTCATTCTCATTCCCATAAACCATTTCCTCTCTCCCCACCCCACCCCACCCAGATATCACAACACACAAAAGTCCTTTTGTTTCCAGAGATAGTAAAATCTCCCCCTCAGACCTTGCCCTCCAGCTGGGGCCCCACTCCCCGTTTGGCCAGAGAGCACTCCAGTCAAACGGGCCCCTACATTCTGCTGGATGGAGTGAGTTTTCTTCCCTCTTGGTCATTCCCACTGAGGCTAGGGTCCTTGCATGTCAACAAGCACCCCCCTGTGCCTGGCCCCCAATAAAGTCCTTTGAGATCTGATGCAGTGGCTCTTTCTGGTGTTCCCCCCATCCCCCCACCCCCACCATCTCTCAGCCCCTAGAGCAAGGTCAAAAAAAGAGGGAAGGAAATTGAATAGGTGGAGATGAAGTGAAGGCAAAACCGGCTCCAGGGAAAGGCCAGGAGAGGGGGCTAACAGCCCCTGCTTTGTGCTGGGCACAACTAGCTCAGTGCAGGAGCGCGCGGGTGTGTATTACCATCCCATTTTACCCATCAGATAAATGAGGCTTAGGGGGACCGCCCCTTTCCAAATGCTGGAAATGGGTGAAGAGAAACAAGGATGCTGTTGTGAGGTTATCATTCGCAGATTGTATCCTTCCTCATTGGGGGGGCGAGGGAGGCAGTATTTTCATTTATAAAACAATGGTGATGGGGCGTCTGGGTGGCTCATTTGTTAAGTGTCTGCCTTCAGCTCAGGTCTGGATCCCAGGGTCCTGAGATGGAGCCCCACATCGGGCTCCCTGCTCAGCGGGAACTTGGTAACTTGGGGGGCAGCGGGAAGCTCCCTGCTTCTCCCTCTCCCGCTCCCCCTGCTTGGGTTTCCTCTCTCGCTGTGTCTGTCTCTGTCAAATAAACAAATAAAATTTAAAAAAAAATGGTGATGATTAATGTTAGGTTTAAAAAATATATATTAATGTCTTTATATTGGGGAGGGTAAAGGCTTGCTAGCCCTATGCCAATTTCCTGAAATGTTCTGGAAATTTAAGTGGCATGTGACCTCTTGAATTAAATGGTATATGTATGGTTATATAACTAGTAGGGAACAAGCATAGGATTTGAATTTAGCTTCATCTGACCTCAAAGCCTGTGTGATTTTGGCTGCCCCGCATTGCCTTCCCTGTGTCCTGAATATCAGAAGAAAGACAATGACCACCACCAGCATCAATGAACTCCTTAGTACACTCTTCAACTCACCGAATAGGTACCATTCCTATCTGCCCTTTACAGACGTAACAACTAAGGCTCAAGAAGCTGGATTCGAATATGTTCTATGTGATGCAGAAGCCCAGTGTCTTAACACATTTCCTTGCTTCTCAGCTAAGGGAGAAACTCAGAAATTGGACAAAGGTAGGGACAATTAAGCAAAAGGTACCATAGTAAGGGGTGGGAATTCCAGATGACCTCTGGGAGTTGCCCACTTTTGAAGCTGCCCTTAAGAAGAGCCCATGGCAACAGAGCAATGAGGAGGTTGGCCTTGCTCAGCTAGCCAAGGTCTGGATCCTGCAGACCTGGGGGTGGGGACTCAGGGCGAGGGGGGTTGCTCCTAGCATCCTGGTTGGTTGAGCCGCTGTTCTAACTGAAGGGGAACATTTGCTGCAAGAAATCTGTAACAACATTGAAGCTTCTGTAGTATTTTATACTTTTTGAAGATCCCCATAGCCTAGTCTCATTTGATTGCTTGTTTGTTCACACATTCATTCATCCACTCAGAGGGTTAAGAGCACAGACTCCAGAGCCAGATTGCTTACATACAAATTTAACTTAGTGGCTAAGTGTGCTTGGGTAGGTTACCACGAGCTCTGACTGCCTGTCTCATCTGTAAGTGGGGACATTAATAGGATCTGCTTCATGAGGTCATTCAACATATTTAACAAATGAATGCATGGAAAGCACTTAGAGCAGTGTCTGGCATATAGTAAATACTATAATAGGGTCAGCTCTGAGCACAGCGGTCACTAATATATAGATCAGAGCGGACAAACTATGGCTTATAAGCCAAATCTGGCCCACTGCCTATTTTTATAAATAAAGTTTTATTAGAACACAGCCATGCTCATTTGTTTATCTGTCATC
Source organism: Mellivora capensis (assembly GCA_004024625.1). Classification (NCBI taxonomy): domain Eukaryota; kingdom Metazoa; phylum Chordata; class Mammalia; order Carnivora; family Mustelidae; genus Mellivora; species Mellivora capensis. The sequence continues at coordinate 164,591 of PISX010002297.1, forward strand.
TGTGGCTGATTTCATCCTTCCACAGCAGACATGAGTAGTGGCCAGAGACCACAAAGCTAAAGCCCTAAATTTATACTCTCTGGCCCTTTATAGAAAGCATTTATTGACTCCTGAGATCTATAATGTCCTTATGCTCCTGGAGCTTGTAATTGTAGTATAAAAGTCAGGCATTAAACAGAAGATGAATACAAATAATTTATTGTAATGGAAGTAAGTGCCATCTGGGAGAAGAACCAGGAATTACAAGAGTGCTGTCTAAACTACAATAGGTAGTCACGTGGGTCTTCTGCAGAGAGATGTAGTTTTCTCTTTTAAAAGATTTTATTTATTTATTTATTTATTTGAGAGAGGGAGATAGAGCGTGCACATGCATTTGTGCAAGGTCAGTTGGGGTGGTGGGCCGAGAGGCAGAGGGAGAGAATCCCAAGCAGAC